>PNEQ01001119.1:28188-45423 GCA_003012365.1 Medauroidea extradentata | reverse complement strand
GCACAGACACAGAATACACGCACAGACACAGAATATATGCACAGCACAGAGCTGCTAACTACAATTGAAACAGCACACGCACAGGAACAGCGGATGTTGTTAAAATGAAAAGCTACACTGGTAAATATTGTGTGTGTTGGTATAACTGATTCTGAATGTTTTTATTGTTACCACCTTTCGTAAGTAACTTTTTTTTAATTTTATAATACAAAATCGAGTAAACTAATTTTTTTAAATTGCAGTGACTGTTATATACCTTGAAAACTATTTCATTTCGAACAAATAAATTTACTAACTTCGGCGCAAATGTTACGAAGGTTAGTCAAATTATATTCTTTTGAACCCGGTAGTATCCATGTTCTGATTGGCTACGCACGGCATACAGGATTATAGGATATTGCCCAACTTTCTGTGCGGAGATCCTGTGCATGCGCGTGCTATTTGTAATTGTAGCGCATCCCACCAAATACCTTGGATTGAACTTTCTGTGCTTGTGCTATATTCTGTGCTAAATCAATTGTAGCGGAGCCTTAACTCAGTAAGGGAATGGTACAAGCTACAGAAGGAGCTGGTGAGGGATAAAATGGTTGGGATGTTCAGGAAGGGTCTCGAAAGTCAGTGCGAGATGTAGACATTTCACTGGGCGACATCCCTCCTGCAAGGACGAAATTAATGTAATTACTTCCAAGTGCTGGACTAACTTTTGTAGGGCCTACATGTCTTTGAATGTTTCTTGCAATGGGGCAGAATATCGTACTGTGCTATTGTGGACATACGCCATTTTAATATTATGTCGTCCCAGAAAAGTCTCATACTGTGAAGACATAATATAGCAATAGTGTACGTCTACAATAGCAATGTACATTTAACTATTGTACACACCTACCTGGTTTCTGGCTTGGTCTAGTTTCTTATGAAGTTCTAGAACCTTTTGACTAGTATCTTGCGAGTCTCTTGATTTTTGGGTCGTATCTTGCGGATCCTTCTCTACGCTGAAAAAGACATACTACTAATATTAGCCACATTACATAACAGATCGTACGCTTAAATATATGTATATGTATTTTTTAGTTAAGTACTTCTGTTACATACATATTTCTTACCCTCTAATAATATCATAAATTAATGGCAAGAAATCTATGTCAACATCTTTAACAGTCAATTCGGCAACATGAGTGCTACTATTTTGTTCACAGCCCTCCATTCCATTATCACAATTTTCAGTAACAGGTTTCTGATCCATCAAATACAATAAAGATTCCAATAGCACGGAATTGAGTTTTGAAAATACTAATGCATTACCATTCGCTAGTACGAAAGAAAAATTCTGTTAAAAATTAAAACTCTTTGCTTGCAGCCGACATAATCTGTAGCATGTTCAGTTTTTTGTTACATTCATCTAGTGTAACCAGAGTGTAACCGGTGTACTTGGTGAAAATGCCCAAGACTAGTTAATCGGTTATGAACAAAAAAGGTGTACACTTTCCAGACTTGAACTGAGTGACTATCCAACTTGTATGCACGTAACGTCAGGCTAGAATAGTTTACAAGCGGTTATAATTTGTATGCTTCTTGTGCAAATCGTTTGTTCTGTGTATTGAGTTTTAAAAAATATTAGGTAATGTAATAATTTTTTTCGCCATTTTGTATTTAAAACAGTTTTGTTTTAGATTTATTTTGTGCGGATAGAACTATCAGTTAAAATTTTAATTCGGCTTAAATGGATTAGGTACATAGTTTAAATGGTAAAAGTTTCTTATACAAACCCATAATCCTTACTAGTGAAAGTAGTTGTTTCTATATATTATATTTAACTTTCATAAATCGACAAATCATAATTATTACACGCTAGTAATGTATTTGTATCATGGTCATAGATCGAAATTTGTATTTAAACGCGAAAGAAAAGTTTTTGGTTTACGAATTATATATTAATCCAAGACGGCAGCGAATAAGAAGTTACTCAAAGTTGCACATCGTTTGCTCGAAAGATGTGCAAAATACAATATATTTTTTTTAATACTGTATATAATTTGTTTCCATTTTTCTTTCGTTAAAAAATATTTAGAAAATAAAAATGATTGAAACAGTTGGACTTTATTTGTGCGTATTAAATAAAATCGTTAAGGAATTTGTACGTGTAAAACACCTTTTTCATTCATAGGCCTCTTTAGTGGATATTAGTACAAATTATGTGCAAAAGTATTTTTGCTGAACCGGGAATATTCGAGATTTTAGCTTCGTTTCATTTAAACTTCGTGTAGCTACACCAGTGCAGCTGGTGTAGTGCAGTTACACAAAATTTACGGTCGTAGAACAGGTAGAACAGGTCTGGACACTCCTTGTTTTATTGGCGCTACAGTTACGGAAATCGGATTCAAACTTCGCCCACTTTTTCCATTGTTAAATTTATAAAGTAAATAAAGACATGGTTTTAAATGTTTAAAAACATCAATTTCTACACTTTAAAAAATATCATAATGATTAACTGTAATACAATTCTGTACAACTACAATAATAACACTGTTGAGGAAGCTACAATAATAAAATTTCTAGGTTTAAACATAGATGAAAGACTTTCATGGAAAGAACACATAAAAATTATGAAAAAAAAAAAAAAAAAAAAAAAACTTGTCATCTATCTGTTATATGCTAAGGGCTCTTAAATTAGTGCTGGACATTTAAACCTTGTTGATATACTTTGCATTTTTTCATTCTACCATGAAATATGGTCTTGAGTTCTGGGGAAATGCCAGTAGAAGCAAAAGCATTTTCATAATGCAAAAAAAAGTGATGCATATAATTGCCGGTGTGAGCAAAAAAGCATACTGTAAACCCCTCTTTTTATCCCTCCATATAAAAACAATGTATATAGAATATGCAATCCAGGCTCTTAAACTTATTAAACTCAACATAGAATGCTACCCAAAAAATTAAAACATACACCAGCATAATACGAGAAATGCACATAAACTAAGAACCATCCAACATAACAGCTCACAATTTGAAAAAAGTCTTTATTATTCAGGTTTAAGGATGTACAACAATCTGCCAAAACATACCTATAAATATCCCAAGAAAAAAACATAAATAAATTCAACAAATTGATTCATGACAAGCTTGATGGACAATGTTTCTATAGCATTCAAGAGGTGGAAGAATACCTTAAGGACCTGTAGGTAATAGACTAGATTGTAATAAACAGATCTCAGCTGTATATATAACAGTAAAACTACATCTTCTACCAATCATCGTCACATTGCATTTTTTTTTATTATGAAAGCTTTGTTGTAGTTTACATAATCTTGTATTGTAGGCCTATGCTTGAATAATCATGTACTGAATTCTTGTATAACTATATCAATGCTTGTGATTATTTTTTTTCTTTCCTTTATCACTTTTGTTTTTATACTAGCCTAATTATAATGTATAATGTGTAATGTTTATTTATACCCTAATTACTAAAAGGTAATAACGGGTAATTTATGTATATACGTAAAATATGTATATGTATACTGTACCTGTATATCTCAAATTGACAAGCCCTATATTCCATGACAAACAAGTTCAGTATGGAATCTCCAGGGTGATGCAAATAAAAAAAAAAGATTGCTGGAGCCTTTTCTTAAATTTGTAAGCGAAGGAAGAATTTCATAAATTGATACAAAAAAATATGTTTTGATAAATTGTTTATCTTAGTGGAAAGGAAGTGGGCGGAGTTTGAGTCCGACTGTCCTAACTGCAGCACCGATATAACAAAATACTCTAGGTAACTTGGTGAACTACAGACTGTATTTGAGTGTCAAGTTTCCAGGCGAGTGTCCAGGCATGTTCTTCTACGGCCGAGGTCTGGACATTCGCCTATCTACCTTGTATATTGCTTGACCCCTTGTTTGGCTGTAGTTCGTCAAGTTACCGAGAATGTTGTACTTTTTGCCGCTGTAACCCGGGTGGTTGGACTCAAAACTCTGCCCCCTTTATTCCATCGTTTACATTATTAAGTAAATAAATAATCTGGAGCCATGATTTAAAATTGTGAGCAAAGATAGTATTTCATAAATCAATAAAAAATATGTTTTGATAAATTGTTTATCTTAGTAGGAGGAGGCCTACAAATTGATACTTCACTAAACTGGAAATCTCATATTGAATATATTTTACCAAAACTCAGTTCTGCATGGTTCGCTTTACACAATAACTTATTGTTGATATCTTAAACAAAGACAGAGTAAAAACAGTTTATTATGCATACTTTCATTCTATCGCATAATTTTCTGGGGGAACGCCACAGACAGTAAAAAGTGTTTCATATGCAAAAAAGAGCTATCAGAATCATGAACGGTAAAAAACAGATAGATTCTTGTAGACCTCTCTTCAAGGCGTCCAAAATCTTGCCATTTGCATGTGTATATATGTATTCAATAGTGTTCTAGAGTGAGATTGCTGCTAGGGTGAATTGAGAGAGCAAGAGGGACAGAGATGGGAAGGGGGGGATGAGAGAGACACCAGAATCAACACTGGATTGTTGTATTGACCTTGCGGGTGATATCTATCACCTGATGTAGTCTTCCTGGGGGGCCCCCCTTCCCGAAGTAGAGGTCTGCTGTTGAGATGAGCATTATGCCGTCCTGTTGCTATGCACGAGAGGCCAGGAGAGGTCCCAACCTTCCTCAAAGTCCAGTATCTCTCCAGCAACTGTGTGTCTCCCTTGGTTCAGAAGGAGGGGAGTTAGTGTGGAGGGAGGGATCGGTGGCAGGCAAGAAGGAAGCGTGCCCAAATATATGCCAGCCTGGCTTTCTCTCTCTTCAAGATGTGACAAACAAAACAGATAATAAAAGAAGCTAAACAAATACTCTTACGGGGACGAGGGTGGAGGAGATGGTCTACTGAAACTTACTGACATGATATGTGAATGTTACTGACTAGGCACCAGCCTGTTAGAGGAGAACTCGCACTCAGATGTTGTGAGTGGTGCTTGCTCAGGGTCGCTTGGCCGACGGCCAGCTTCGTAACTCTCCTCGTCCACCGCCGTTTTATACTTACGTTCGGGGAGTATTATGGCTCTCCCCACGCTCATACACATACACAAATAAAACACTAGACAGGAATTTCGCGCACCTGTACACCCAAGGAATATATACGTTGTCAAGTTGTAGAGTCCCGCACCCTGAAACGCAGAGAAGCGGTAAAGTCAATAATTAACACATAAATAAAGGCAAAGCGTTATTATTGAACTTACATCGTCCTCCAACACACAGCACAGTCACTGGTGATGTCTTAAGCGGCCTCGGAACTAGCCCGTTCGATAGGCGAAACACGGAAAAATCCCACGTGGTGGGAATGGAAAAATATGGTATTAGAAGCCCCTGGGTGCGAAGCGAGTCGACAGGAGTGAGGGGTTAACCCGGGCACAGAACTTAATTAAATAAAGGTTCCAGACTAGATTAAAGCTACGTATTGTACGTTAAATGATCAGATAAAGAAAAAAGATGCTGGTGCCAGTATTGGGCAAAAATCAATTAATATTTCAATCATCATAGGAACTGATTGAACAATTAATTGTAATTAATGTAATCACAACTAATCTAATTGCAAATAATCCTTTAGTTGCATATTGCAATTACGTAATTAATTTAAAATGTGTTGTGTTAATTGCAAGATACAATTAAAACTATTCAACTAACATTTTAAATTGTTGTAAGAAACAATTAAAACTAACAATTAATAAACATGTTTCTCTGCACTGCACCTGTAGGTACTCACAATATAAATAACCTTTCTTGTTACCGCACATATTGCGCCACGAAACATTCCATCAGTTTCTGTGTATTTTCCAATGCAATTGAAACTATTGCTGTAGGTATTGATACCTTTGATTTTGCAGGTACAAACCCTTAGTCGTTTGCGCGGGCGCAGGTAAACGAATAGTGAACATTGTCTAACAAAGTTGTAAGCTCTCGCATCTACGTAACTTATGTCTCTGTCTCTCTCGTGTCACGTCGTCGCTTGAGGCGCAGGGCGCCCCGCCCGCCAGTCACTGTGTGCAAACATCAGTTGCCTGCAGCGTCAAATGTAAAGTAGCCGTGTATATGTCGCTTGCTATTCTAAGTAAAACTAGTTCGCTTCACTGTACCAAAACGGAAACAAACAATATTGTACGAATTGTGTATGTGTGTGTGACCTGTGTCAAGTGTAAAGCATAATGATGAATGACATTGAGGACAAAAGTAATATATCTGCGATATATTGGACAAGAATGAGACGTATAATCGTTTATCGCCCTTGCCATCAACCAGCACTGCCGATGACACCACGGTCTCTGAGTCAACGCGGAAATTGCGGCTTCTTGTACTTGACTGTAAATATTTTAAGCACTTGCCTGAAGAATCATCGGGTAATAAATTCACAGCTCTGTGCATGAAATGCCCTGAAGATATGATGACAAAAGTTAAAGGGTATAACAATTGACAATCAAATATTCTAAGCCACTTGAAAAGAAAGCATAGAGAACAATGCATCGAGGAGTACAAAACATACGTCAAGAAAAAGACAGAAAATTAGAAAGACACAACCACACATATTGCGACAACCAAAGTAAGCAAATTACCGAAAACTGATAAAAAGAAGCCAACCCAATATCAGTTTGACGAAATTTTTTTAAAATATTTAATCCATTCTATGATTTCATTACGTACAATAGAAGACCCATACTTTTTAAAGATTTTTACGGATTTAGACATATCTGAAATGGACATCAGTCTTATGAGTCGATGTACCCTAGGGCGACGCATTGCAAATTACTACGAAAAACAAGTGACAACAGTCAAATCTGAACTAAGTGAAGTGAAGTACGTATGCACAGCATGGAACATTTGGTCTAGTAAGAAAATAAGTTTTATTGGCATCACAGAGCATTGGATCAAAGATGACTTGTGCAGAGCTTCAGTGGCGTTAGCCTGTCAAAGATTTAAAGGTATCCATAGTTACGATCATTTATCGGATATCATTCAAGAAATAAATGCAGAATACAATCTAAATTCACGCAAAATTGTTGCATCAGTGACCAACAACGGCAACAATTTTGTAAAAGCATTAAAAATATTTGGCGCGAAATTATCCAACATTGAACTTGTAGATACAGATAAACAATTTCAAGGTTCTCAGTCTCTTGAAGATAGCTCTGAGTCAGATGATGATGATGACGAGACAGCTAATGCATCCTGAAGAATTGCATTTGCTACCTGTGCTTTCAGATTCTGTGCACACACATTGAGCCTTTGCGCAACCACAGACGCAAATAAAGTTTTAAGCGCTCAAAATACTACATTGTCGGATATGCATGCTGCAGTCGTGAAGAAATGCAATGTTCTATGGAAGGCTGCAGCACGTCCCAAGAGTGTGGAAATCATTCAAGATGTATTGCAACACACATTAAGCCGGCCTATTTGACTATCTGAAGCAAAGATAGAGCATTAAAGAAAAAATGTACTACTTCATAGATATTTGAACATTAAAAACGTAATCAAAGAAAATGAATTTGAATACATAAACGAATATCTCATCTGTGCTGCACCTGTGGCAGAAGCCCTCGACATAATGCAGAGCGAGACAAACACATATTATGGTATAGTGATGCAGTGTCGTCTGGCCTTACGCAAAAAACTTCTGAAAATTTAAAAAAAGAATGCCGGTAACTTTGCTTATTGCAAGCCTCTGATCAAGGCATATAGACAAGGCGTTTAAAACATATTTAAAATCTTTTTTTGATGTTACTACACCTGAAGCAGAAACTGCTGCTATAGCTGCTCTATCATATCCTCGGTTCAAAAATAAGTGGCCGACTTGCTTGGAGCCTTCAGACCGAACAAAGAATCTCAACAATTGTAAGACGTGTATTTGTAAACATACACGAAAATGAACCTGCAACAGTTGCTACGACAAAGATCAACCAAGAAAATATATTTTTTAATTTTGATACTAACTCGTCAGACTCCAACACATCTATGACTGAAACTAACTCATCTGCTGCGCCTTTGAGTAAAGCCGAACTGTTAATGTTGCATTTTTTTGCCGAAGAATGCCAAGACATTCAGCTCCTAAATCGTTATCCTGAGATAAAAGCTTTGTTTATTAGATTTAATATTCCATTGACATCGTCAGCATCAGCGGAGAGTCTTTTTTCCTTCGCAACAATTACCAATTTGCTGAAAAGTCACAAATTGTCAGATGGTATGTTTGAAAAAAAGAGTTGTTTTAAAATGCAATCTGAAATATTATAAGAAATAATACTTGTGATTCAATATTTGTAGTTAAAAAATGTGTTTCTTGTTGTCTACCTATATTATGTTAGTTTGACTGACTAAATTGAAATAAAAAAATATTGTCTTAGTGCTTATATCTTGCCTTTCTTTCTATTTACGAACAAGTACACATCATCATATGAGCCGAAAAAGTCCGCTGCTGAACATAAGCCTCCCCTAATAACTCTCACGAATAATGATTTAGTGTGGCCATGAACCAACAGCCTTGCATGATCGTCAGTCAACCTTGTGTGAGCCCTACCCTGTGCCGCACCTCCATCTTCAATTATTTCTCTTTACTTTATTTAAATTGCATTAAACTTTAAGTGCAGGAAAATTAACGATTGATTAATTGTTCATTGAACTACTAACGGTTACCAATTAATTAATTGTTAATTGAGAAACTTACAGTTAACAATTACTTAATTGTTAATTGAAATGTAACAGTTAACAATTAATCAATTGTTATTTTTAATTGTACCTTGAAATTAAAATTTTCCCAACACTGGCTGGTGCCCGGGCGACCGGAGCCGAACCGCCTCTACACGCCACCAGTCGTCAACTGCCGAAGCCTTGGCGGGCTCAGGGCGATCACGAAGCTGAGCGCACCAAACCTTCTCAACACATGAAAACACTTAAAAGTATAAAGACAAAACCACTGAAAATTCCCTATAAAGTTTATCTTGCTGATTAGAGTTCGAAATGATGTTTGCGAATGTTCAACTTATATACTGAAGAATTTGAGTCAACCAATATTTGATGTTATGTGAAATTAGTTTACTTTAGGAAGAGAGAATTAACTTACAGCAATTTAATGAAAAATCTAGGAAACAATACAAGTATTAAAAAGAGCAAATCAACAATTATAGACTTTAAAGAAATTAGGCGGCAGAGTTTGCTGGTTGGGCGAGTCCATCTTTACGTTGGGCGCAGGGGTGTATCTACGTGTTTTAAGGACGACTGAATTTATGCAAACAAGGTGACCCCTGGCCCTTTACATCCCTTTATTACTTGCCACTAGTACCCCCCGTTGATCTCAATTAAACACAACACTTGTATTGAAGGTTAAAGGTTCACGTAGTGTTTTACCAGGTTTAGGCTTAACGGGGCACATTCCTACCAATTACTCGTGGTTTAGGAGAACTTCGCTACACATGGGTGTTGCGTTCGGCGGCCGAGGCGGCGTCTGGAAGCCGTCACCTCTTGTGACCACGCCGCCGGGCGCTTTCCCATATGCGGCGGCGGTACTGACCGCCGGGCTTGTTTCCTCGGTGCATGGTGCACACGACGGGCTGTTCTGAAGGCCTTGGTCCGCGTCACAACATCTGAGAGCCGGTTCTCCTCTAACCGGCTGGCGCCTAGTCAGGAACATTCGCATATCATGTCAGTAAGTTTCAGTAGACCATCTCCTCCACCCTCGTCCCCTTCAGAGTACTTGTTCAGCTTATTTTATTATCTATTTTGTTTGTCACATCTTGAAGAGAGAGAAAGCCAGGCTGGCATATATTTGGGCACACTTCCTCCTCGCCTGCCACCGATCCCTCCCTCCACACTACCTCCCCTCCTTCATAACCAAGGGAGACACACAGTTGCTAGAGATACTGGACCGTGAGGAAGGTTGGGACCTCTCCTGGCCTCTCATGCATAGCAACAGGACGGCATGATGCTCATCTCTACAGCAGACCTCTTGTGAGTGGTGCTTTCTCAGGGTCAAACGTGACAAGAGGAACCACGAATATTCGTAAAATCGGGGGTCTAGTGTAGTTGCTTGATGACTGAATGTTCAATTTTGCCCCCTACAGCTGCTCCTGTGACTAAGACATTCTTGTACTAAAAAAAACTAGGCTGTAGGGGAAATTTAGTATGTTGTTAAGCAAGGTGAGTACCTAGTATTATTGACCACATATTCAAATTTATAACATTTTTTTCTGGGTAAGGCTAGTTTATGTCTTACAATTCCTGGGCTATATGGGAACTACTATGTGTGCGTGCTAGGTTGCAAGAGGTACATAGACACACTGGGAGCAGGAGACACTCACCCCGCTGCTGTATTGTTACCCTTCTGGCAGAGCGCAAAGTGCCTGGAGAAATCCTTTGGCTGCAGTTCGTCATTTTGTTCACTGTTTAAGCTCCTGGAAATGCCTCTTGTTATTAAGTCAATTCAAGCATTACGTGCGCTTCAAGACTTTACATTCCATTCTAAAGGACTTTAGTTGCTACTAAGTACAATGGTCAGTATGATACAGTAGAACCCTGTTATAACATTCCCGCATATATCATTTTCCTGCATATAACATCACTTTTCTTTGGGCCCACTATTTTTCCATAAAGCACAATGCATTAATTTCCTGCTTATAACATCTATGGTATTTTCACTTCCTGCATATAACATCTTTTTTTCTCAGACATTGACCATAACGCGGGTAAAATTTTTCTTAACTGAATTATTTTAGATAAAATAACTGAGCTGTAGAGTAAAAAAAATCAGTAATACAACAAATTAATGTCTGGGAAAGTATTATAAGTGTACATTACAGTGATATTAAAGACTGTGATCCTAAAGATGACGATCATGAACCTACAGAAGACAAGTGGGAAAGCCTCTGTAATACACACAATGTATGTATTCATTATGTTTCTGATAGCACAAAACAATAGCTTCATTTAATTTCATTATAGACTTATTTACTGTACATAAAATATTGAATTTTAAGTTACTTTTGTGTAATATACATTAATTGGTGCAAAAATATTGATTCCTGCTTATAACATTTTCCTGCATATAACACTTTTTTTCACAGGTCCCTTAAAAAACGTTATAACAGGGTTCTACTGTACATCTACCCCACCCAGCTACTAAAATGGTATGTTCACTCTCCGTCCAACCCCAGTATCCACGTCAACTTGATAGGCTTAAAGGGTTCAGTCCAACCACTTACTACAATCTTTACGTAAGAACATGCTAATGACATGATTAGGCAACATTTTTAGGTGCATTGTTCATTGGCATTTGCTTAAACTAGTTGCATATGCTGTTATCTCATGTTTACAACGTAGCACAAACTATGTACGACACTAATAATACAAACGTCCCAATGGAAATATAATGCCAAAAATTGTATATGCACAAGTGAAATATAATTTCCTTTTCTGTAAACTTCTTTTGGAAAAGGTTGATACCTACATACTCGCAAAAGTAGGACAAACAAATATTCTAAAGGTAGCATGTTTAACCATCAGAAAAATGTAGGTTATCTTTACAAACTACCATGTAAAGATCATTCTGGTGTAAGAAAATAACCTATAGATATAGTACTGGAATTGTAGGACTAAGTAAGAATGATGCACCTATGTGTTTATCAAAGTTTTAATAAATACATCGTTAAGAAAATCTTATTTAATTCAACAGCAACTTATCATACATCATACAGGAGTCATATGTGAATACAAACAGCAATGTTCCAAAGAACTGTAACAAAAGTTAAAATACAATGTGTATACTTTTCTTGTCAACAAACTGCTGCTAAATAGCTTCAGCAAAGTCTTCTGTGCAAATGATGTAACAACAGCTGCCTGAAGGATTCACTAACTGATGCAATAGATACACAAATACAGTTCATCTTCAAGCTAAACGTTGCATGTAAATATTCTTTTGGAATAAGTAAATTGTGAGGTAATATGCTGCATCACTGCGAGTGAAGATGCAAGTAGTGTCGATGAATGTTCTATCTACAGCTTAAGTACAATATTTACAAACACATGGACAGGCCCATGATTACCAGAAAGGACACCTGAAACATAGTAACACAATTACAATAGTATTGTTTATTTTACACCAATAAAAATACTGTTTTACAATAACTAAAGAGCTCATAATCTCTCTAATGTGAAACTTACTAAAACTGAACGACAGAAGTTGTACAAATATTATTTTTGGACAGTTTTTAATTTTTGTTCCTTTTCAAATGTTTAGTAGTATAGTGAACCCTCGATAACTCGGACTAAAAGGGGGAAGAAGCTGTCTGAGTTACGATTTGTCCGTGTTATCGAGGGATGTCCGAGGAGGTGGGGGTAATCAGTCATTAATCACAAGAAACGCGAAGAAATTAGTACGCTATTATTTCTACAAGCAAAAGAGACAGCAATAAATACTGTTTTGTACGTACCTATCGTATCAAGTTACGGGAGGGCAGCCATTCAGTGGGAAAAATAACGCTAACGTGGAGGACTATAAAAGAATGTCATCAAACAAGTGGACAGACAGATCTTTATTTTTTTATGCTGCTACTTCTGGCTGATCCTTTTTTTTTATCTCTGTGCTGGAAGCTGGCACCAGCCACACTTCTATCACATAAAAGTTTTCGTCTGGCTGGCGACATCCAATGTGCCTGCACATGTGAGAGAGATAAGAAATGATCGTTGGAGATAAGCTAGAGAGGTTGCGAGCGGAAGTAGTCAAGGTCAACCGGTACAGTCTTGTGCAATTCTAACGCCACACGTGACCACATGCATCTCACACAAGATGTTTACATTGAAAAATACCTTACGTCCGTATGTCGTAGGGGCAGCAGCCAACTGCTAGCCTGATAATTACTCTACCCTCCTACAAAGTTACAAAGGTATAAAAATAATTTTCCTCGTATACATGAATAAAAACGGTACTGTAATTAACAATCCTTCTGAGTCACTGTACATTATGTGAACACATTTTAACACTACTAATTTTAAAATTTAATTTTATGTATGTAAATTGCATCATAGAACACATAATTTACAGCTTTATTCTTACACAAATGGTCATATTATAAAGCAATAAAATTTTAATCATGCTCTACAGAGTTGCCATATTTACTCGCGTAATCGCCACATATTTTTGACCAAAATTTAGGCCCAAAAAATGGGGTGCGGCTATTTCAAGGGGTATTCAAAAAAATTACTTTCTAAATTTTTTTTGGTGTAGAATATAACAAATGTACATTTTTTCTATATTTACTCGTTCATAACATGACCATTTCTTCTAAAATAAAGAAAACGATTTTGACGGTGTATAGTAAACACGGAAAAATTAAGACTACAAAATCTTGTTATTCCATTAATGTGCGTCACTCAATGAAAATCGTTTAAAATTATCCCGCACAAGGCATTTACATTTTACGGTCCATTATATGTACGCTATTATTTCCCGTGAAGTAGTTTATAAACAAATCCGATTCACGCTTAAAACGGTACAACTCTCCAGACGCCGTTACGTTATCAACAGAGCATCATCAACCAGCAAGCGTGACTCATCGTGTCCGGCTCGGGCATGGATGTTGTGTTGTTCTTTCACCACCCACATCGGCTCTTGAAAACATCGTTGTTAAAGGGGCGTAAAACCTTCTCACCAATTTTTCTACATCGCAATGCAAAGCAATGATGTTTAATTTTTCTTTTTAATGTCCGGAACAATTTGTTTTGCAACCCTGAATTCATCCTACATACCAGAACAAAATAATTTTCCGTTTATGTGTCATTGTAACCCGTAGTTACCATCATTTCACAAGCACCATGCTGAAATGTTTGTTTACGACACACGTGCGTGCCTGGCTCGCAGGACAAAGAGGGAGGAAAGATAAAGACGTGAAAGGTCGGCCTGCTGCGTTGCATCTTTACTCGCGCGTCGCACTCCTCACTAGCAACATTTTACCATACGGAACTTGCCAGATATTTACCCACACTGTGGGATTATTAAAGGCTAAGTAGCGATGGACGACTATGTTATAAAGTTTAACACTGTTACAAAATATGATAAGATGAATTTAAATCCAGCAGAAACGATTTTTTATGTATTTTAACCAAGAAATAATTAATTACAAATTATTAAAATTTTCTTAAAAATTCTGTCTGAGTTATCCGAAGTCCGGGACACCGAGGTCCGAGTTATTGAGGGTTCACTGTATTAATATGTACCACGTACATTAACTAACAATGATATTTTAATGCACAAACTGACACAAACTCAATGAATGTAAGTTTAATTCAACTCTCATACAGCACATAAACAGATCCATATAAATTACATGCCTAACAAATTGAAGTGTTCAATGTGTACAAGACAATATTGAAAGCAGCTAAGTAGGCCTACCCTATTATAAATAAATTCGCTGAAAAATAAACTGTAAATACTGTAAAGTACTTAGCCATCCCATCTCAACTTATTCAAATTTGTTTTATTTTTATTTCCTCCTCTTTACAGCGATGCTAGATTTTTGGCTGTAATCATTGATATTAATTCTTGTTAAATGTAATATTTTGGTTCTTTGATGATCTAGAACCCGCTGCGTTAATAAGGCCTAGGAACCCTGGATCCTTGACCGAGTTTTTTTAGGTACTTTGGTTTGCAACATGAGGTAACTGGTATAATTGTATTTTCCTTTTTGTTTCGAAGCCACCAGGTATTATTATTTCTGTGACCGGCCTCCCTTAATAAAAACTTGTGTTAAGTGTTATTTGGTGAGACGCAACGATTATGTGTTGTGATTCAACGTCATAAATGAAGCAATAGAGTATGGTTTCAAGTACAGGCAATGTGGGCAGAGAAGCCAATAGCTGGACACCTTCGAGAAACATTTCACCACTAAATTGTATTTATTCATCCCTGTGTATTCTATCACAATAGGTCGAACCGCTTAAAGTTATTTTAATATGAATAAGAAAGAGTGCTGTTGAGAAGTAAGAGTATCCAGAGCTGTAGGAAAATATCGCACAGCCATACATGTTTGTAAGTTAGTATTTTATCAAGTTGAATCGCCCGGCGCACGACTGACGCCACTACTGTATACCAACTGAAGTAGCGCCGACGGGTGCAGGCATTTACATGCCAGAGATGGTTAATTTGTGAATTTTATGGTAACATTATGTGTAAGTTTGTTTGTAATTGTATTTATTTAAATAATATAAATGTAATTTTGAAAGGATACATCTGTCCTAGAAATAAGCTGGATACTCTAGTAGGAATGCAGAGTATGCCCTAGGTATGTATGGTTGGCCATTGGCCATTTTGGTAAGTTTCCGACCAGAGGCGGCAGCCATGGTGCTGGACCACGAGGTCTTTCTTAAGGTGTGAGAAGCGATAGAGGGCGGACGTATCTCGGCGTGGTCCGGGCCGTCACATGGTTAGGCAGTGTGGAATTGCAATAATTTTGATTTGTGTGGTTACCTCCGAGTAGCTGATGAAATACTCTGCATTCCAACAATGGAGACACTTTATTTTATTTTATTTTATTTGCTCTCGTTGCCATCCGTCGAGCCCATCATTTTTTTTTACTCTGAACTGTATTACCAGGAGCACTTGGTGGTATTGTTTTCCTAGTGGAATTAAACGAATCGGAATAAATGCTGTTTTATTTATTTTGCTCCAAACCGACTTTAATGGGTGTGTGTGATCTTTTGATGTTAGCAACCAGTCATTCTTTTGTTTTCGTTCACCGCACGCACCTGCCCTAGCCCAAATGAGAGATAAAAGTGCTCGCTCTACTGACTGAGAGGACATTTGTCATTATTATTTTGCTATCCGCTATTACGTCCTGCAATTTGGCCGTGGTATATATTGGTATGTGTGTTAGCTACAGACTTGAGGCCGCGAAAAGCACCGCGTGGCGGGCTTCCATACAGCAGTGTACCACCACAAGACATTTGTGAGGAATATACAATGTGACTGATCTAAAAAATTACAGTACAAACTTATCTCTACATACATTGTACTTGTGCATGGCAAAATGAGATAGAATGAATATGAATCAGAGGGTGAATGAGAGTGAATGTACATGCTTTTATGTACGTATTTGTGAGAATGGTTGTAAAATCATAAACATGTTACACAAATACAAATGCATTCTTACCAGCCAATGTAACACTGACACAAATTCTCATTGGATGTGGCTTGCTGAATGAGCAAGTCAACCTGTTTCTGAACTGTCAGAACTTCCTCGTGTGAAAAGTCTCGCCCAGTCAACTTTTCTCGTACCCTAGTAATAATAGCCAGTGCCTTTTTGTTTAGAGCTTCTGGTTGGTTTCCATCACCTGTGTTGCACATTTTACACATTAATTAAATTACAGAACACTGTACATCAACTTGAACAAAACCAAATAGCATATGATTCTGCAATTGCAACGGCTCAGCATGCATTTGTATTAAATAAGGTAAAGTAAATGGCCTTTTCATATTGCAGACCCTTGGCAGCGATATTATTAGAGATGGAGAGACTAGACTTTACACAAAGACAGGAACCATCCCAGCATCTACCTGGAGCAATTACCCACCAGACAAGCTTTCGTTACAGTTATGTACTCAGTGAAATTTGTAGATGCCAAACATTTTTTTTTAATATGAATCAGTGCAGTTGCATTTTTTGAACATGCAATGCAGCCACAAAATGTTCAGAATTATACATTAAATTTCAATGATTTTCTTGCAATGGTTCTGCATGACAAATTCATTAAAGAGTCCATTATTATTTATGTCAAGTATATTACTAAGAATATATCTTATGTTTTTTTGGAGAGAAAATTTTGATAATACAATTTGAATAAATGTTATGACTAAAAACTTAAAATACAATAAAATTGTCTATCCCTCCCCTTTTACATTTTCCTGACAGTAAACACAATTAGCACAGCCCAGTGAACACAAATTAAAAATATGCATGTTCATGTAGAACACTTAATCTTTAGGAGATGGCAAGTTAATGGTAGCAAGCAGTGGCGGCCGGTCAATGTTTTGAGCTCAGTGCTCTGAATATAATGTCCTTCACCCCCTCCCTCGCTAAATCGCTAACCTTTCTTTCCCTGCTAATAACCATATTTTTAATTCAAAGGTATAGAAATTTTGCTTTACATGTATTGAGAAATTGCACTGCGTTTCATGGTAAGCAGTAATGTAGCCAATAAAGAGTGT
>PNEQ01001119.1:0-21884 GCA_003012365.1 Medauroidea extradentata | reverse complement strand
CACCCAGCCCTAAGATGTAGCCCACCATGGACATGACAGCAAGGGAGCGTGTGTAGTTGGTGCGACGATCAAACCACACTTCTGAGGAAGGAGACTTGAGCCATAGCAGACGAGCTAGATCATCTCCTTGTGTAGTGTCCAGTGCGTGCTCAAACACTTCAACCTTCTGCATCAAGGTAAGGTGGTCATAGTCTGGAGCCATCTGCACAATCACAAGATGCAAGGTGCTTTGGATTTCCAACTATGTGAGGGGTGAGGGATGGAATACAGCATGCGCCCAAGGGTTGGCACACACCCAGAGAAATTTCTTTGGAGTTGCAGGAATTTAGTGAACTCACACTGGCCTCTACCTGCACACGAGTGTCACAAGGTGACAGCTCTTATTGCTGGCATGTTAGTATCCAGAATTTCTATCATTTCACGTTCCCCTGGTTGACTAGGGGATGCAGTGAAGGCTTTGTATTACCCCGAGTTGGTGCAAATATACTGCAGCAGGGTGCTTGAAGCCTAATATAAGTTGCTGCACCCTGTTACTGGAGGGTGAGGTAGGTTTTAAGTCGTGGTAGGATACTTTTGGTGGCATCAGTGGCTACCCCAATAAGGGTTAAAGAATCCGGAAACTGTGGGTTAATACAGAGCTGAAGTCTGTTCTGCTGGTTTCCACTGGAAGGCTTCCTATCAGCAAGCTGAGGCTTCAGCATCCTGCTTGTTTCAGACAACGGTTGTTTCCACATCACATGGTTTATGGCTTCTCTGCAAACCTGCATGGCTAGGACCCACTCAGCTCTCTGGCATTCAGCTAGACGAGCATAGGAAAGGCTAGAGAAATGTGACAAAGTGTGATAGTAGCTAGTAGGTGTGGGCGGTCTATTTCTGTTAGTAATTAGGTAAGTAAATTTTGAGCTTCGGAGATAATGTAGTTTTACAATGTGTCCATGTGAAGAGATATTTACTTCTGTCGGTTCTCATTGGGTTCGCAACCCTATATTGACGACTCCATTTGGTTGGAAACATCCTTGGATGTCCCCCTTGCCTGTGTATGATTCCCTTACTTATGCACTGCAGAGCTGAGTCCTAAGATTGCTTCAGTTTCCAGACTACGTAACTACTAAAACAGCTGTTTGTCCCTACAAGGAAGGGGGCTATGGTGACCAAGAGGTCAGATCACTCGCCTCCCACCAAGGCAGCCAGGTTCAATTCCCAGCGTGGCCGGTCCTCGAATTTACACATGTGGGAATCATGCTGAACAATGCTGTTGGTCTGCAGGTTTTCTCGGGGATCTACTGTTTTCCCCACCTCTTTATCCCGGCGCTGCTCCATGCTCACCTCATGTCACCCTTCACCAGCACTAAAGACCTCGATGTTGAACGGTAACCAAATATTTCACTCACTCACTCCCTACAAGGAAGCACTGTTATGCTAGAGTTGCCTCAGTACCATAGGAAGAGTCACAGCCATTATATTTCAAGAACTGGTCGATACTAGCTTGACCTATATTCCTGTAACTAACCCTGGGGACCACTACAACGAGCATTGGAGAGGCACACTTGAACCGTCAGTATCTGACTGATCAGTTCTTTTCTATCAGAAGGTGTACTTGAATGCATGTGGAGTGGGGTATTATTTACAGTTTAATTAGAAAAAATTTACCGCAAGTGGTTTGCAAAGCCATTCCTACTTATCACCAATGAATAAAACATGTGCAAACACATCTGTACAGCATTGGCTGAGTCTGTGTGTCACATATGGGTTAAAGAATCACACGAGACGTAATATTGTCAGTTTACCTATCATCTACTGCTGCGTGCCCCACTCACTCTTCTACTCTCCTAAGATGCGTGAACCCATGTATATTGCATAGCCCACTTTTGGAAGTGAAAATTATGGAAAGAAAAAAATGTGCACATAGTACATGAATGATGGTAATTGCAGGTGCATGTGTCTTGTCTTCTGAAAAGTAATGCCAGCAGCATACATAAGTCCTTAGCTGCCGGGTGCTGCTGTACTGCCAGCTGTCAACTGACTGATGGAGTTGTGCACGTGCTGGCGCACAAGCGGCAACTCAGTTCTCTCACACATTTTGTGGCACATATAGTATATGTCTCGTGGCAAAGTTTATAAACAATGATAAAGTAAAAAAAATTCAACGAAAGGATACCAAGAATGATGAGGTTACACAAACTAACCTTATTCTGCATCAGTAAAGGAAAATTTCAATGAAACCATATTAATCAGATCACTAATGAACTAAAATATTGCCACAATTAGTGAGGCAAGTTACTTATTTAAAAACATTTTGATGACTATTTACAACAAAGATTTAAGTAAATATTTCAAATGTCACGTCCGACACACAACTACTGTACAGTATTTATGTTGCCAAATGTTCATGAATCCACTACACAATAAAACTACAAAGTTCAACAAATAAGAAAACAGGCCACACTTACCCTCAACATTATCCTATGTTCAATGTTAAGTAAAATCTTCTTCTTCTCCCTGTAATCCCTAATAAGCGTATGCAAGGTATCGCAGTGTGGCACCCATCCAATTAATCCACTGTTGGTAGATAAAGGGATGACAGCATACCGCTGCAAAGATAGAACTGTTTATCTAACACAGTACTGTAAGTAATCTCTTGTCAACCACAGCTTTTTTTAACCCAGGTTTCAATTAGTATACACTGATAATTTTTTTGTATGCAGTATCTTAACCTGTTAAAGAGTTAGCTAGGTTTTCTCAGTAACGTGACCAGGTTCACTTAATCACCACAGATTACATAGGTTGTGATTGAACGCAAGAAAGACAATTGTTCAGTATACTTTCAGGAAGTCAACTAACTTCACTCAAATCATTTGTAAACACACGTTGAAAAGTAAACAAAGAAAAGGTGGGAAACGGCCACTAGGCTACTAATTACTAAAACACGTAGACAGATATGTACAAGTACTTACAGAAACAGTACTTGCAGGTTGGAGAACACAAAAACTGATGGACGACACATTTTTGCACGTTGCACAGATGCGATATTTCGCTGGCCAGGCCAGCTTCCTCAGGCGGCGAGGTGTGCAATCACTTGCCACTTAAGTTCAAATGTTATCCTACCCGGACTGACCCAATGACTTTTCCTAAACGTCTTTTGTTTACAAAATATATAACACATTTTGATATTAGCATTTTGCCAACATCAAAGCTTACAAATTACCAAACTACGGGCATACTAGTTTTGCCCAGTATAAATATCAATGTATGCAAATTTAAGTTTGTAAAAATAATAAAACATACAATTACACCAGAGTAAATATTTTTAAGTAAACCACTAAATATTGAAGAAAAGCGTTACACGCATGACTCATTGAAAGTCATAGTATTGAATGTGCTGTACAGCTTCCTTGCATTGTAATCAAACTTATCAAAACAAGTTGATGTTCTTTTTGTTTTTGTCTTTTGCAAATGGGTTAATATTGAATATATAATGTCACAGTACGAGTATAACATTATTAGCTATCTTGCAATTATTTTGTAAAGAGCATGTTAAGTGCCAAACTTGAAGAAGTAACCAAAATATGCAAGATAATGATTTTGTTTATGCAGCATGTAGTTTAACCATGTAACTAATGCCAAAGGGTATAAAGTTAATTACATTTTGTGAACAAATGTTTTTATAGAAAATAAATACATACAGTATATGTATATGAGTGCACTGTCAAAAATAATATGAAGTTATTATTGATAGTTTGTAGTATCTGTAATACTGCCTGAAAATTTGTGCACCATCGGTAGTGTACATGGTTACTATTTGAAGCAGATAAACAGGATATCTGAGTGCTAGTGCATAATGTAGTTAACAGACATAATCTAACTCAGTATTTTCCACAAAAACATGTATTTGCATAATGTAGTGTGCCCATACATACACTGTTTTAATAGATGGTCAAGGATTAATATTAGGCAGTAACTGTAAATACATAACCATAATTATATAGTAATAGAACATTCCACTATAAATTTTAAATTAAATATTTATTCAAAACATTAATTAAAAATTTTCACGGTACTGAATTACTGCTCACATTTTTTCCTTACATAGGTATAGCTCTAATACAAAATGTTTAAATATTCTAACATTAAGAATGAATGATTAAGAAAATACAGTACATATTATGAACATACATCATTTATGCAATACATTGTAGTTAACCAAGATTGAGAACCAAAGACATGGAAAATAAGCAGAGCATCTGGAGTCAATAAGAAAAATTAATTCCACAGGGAATCATGTGAGATTACTAACTTACAAATTAACAATTTAATCTCAAAATAAATACTAACTAAACAAAGAGCAGCAAAAAAACTATGAAAAACCAGAGTTAAAAAACTAAAACAGCACTGTGATGATGAAGAGCCCTTCCAATTTCTAAAGCAGCAGTATGTTCCCAAATTCACAATTTATTTAAAATAAGGAATGTTTGATTCAGGCAACTGACATGTAAAGTAAATTTATTTTCTACTAGCAAAATATGAATGATGACTGATCAGTCAGCCATGTCTCTTCGCCCGAAGAAGCTGCTCTAAGCAGTGAAACATAGTGATACGCACTTCCGTGATTATGTGTCGTCCTATTTGTGTGTGTGTATCTGTCAAGTACTAAAATGTGAGTATTTGTGCTTCTGTCTTTTGTACATACTGAAAGCCTAGTGGCCTCTTCCTTTGTTTTACCTGATACAGTTTTATATTTAACTAAACAATAAATATGTAAAACGTATTGTATTCACAGGTCAGCTGTATTGACACTGGCTACAAGCACAGTATTTCTTAATACTGCAGTAACCCCAATTTAAAATGGAAGTATATCTTGCTAGCTAAAAAAATTATTGGTAAACTTATAAATTTTAATGTCCATAAAAGAGAAGATATGGATGGAAGAAAGGATGGATGGATAAAAAAATTAACTGCTCTGAAAAGAGAGCAGAATGGACACACATGGAAAGCCCAACTGGTTAAAAATTGCAACATTATAGTAGGAATCTGTACATTGGATTCTACACTCCAGTTAAAGGTCATGCACCACAGTATTCTGTGGATCCTGTGCCAGCATCACGCAGTACATAATGACAATTTTGAGAAATATGTTGCCACAAATTGCTTTGGAGGTAATGGCCGGCCTACATAGTTCTGCGCTTTCTTGAATACTCAAAACATGAAATGAAATAGGAGCAAATGTAGGTTAAAAAAAAAAGCTACAGGCAAACCTCATCACCTGTATGGTGAGGTTGCGGCGGAATGTATCCGGGTCGTTCAGCAGCAAGGTGTTGACCAGCCCAAACAGCTGCATCACACGTTCATCCTGTCTCAAGTCTTCATGACCCTTCAGCAGGAACATGTAGTCACGACCGTTGCTTCCTGTAGCAGGATGACATAACACTTCTTATTCACTCACTTTTGTATTACAAACACTCTATGTTCTTTTTAAAAATCTATTAGTGCTACTTAGTCATACAATATATGTTAACTTACATAAATGTGTAACACCTCTCCTTAGTACTGTAATAGTTGCAGATGGCCACACTAATGTCCTTGGTTACAAAAGATTTCATTTCAGAAGAAAATCCATACTAGTCACATCACACTGACAGAACATTATGGCTGTATATCAGAAGAAGTTATTTGTAAGGAAAGCAGTCACAAACACGAATATTTTCTTACATTCAATATAAAATAATTTCTATCTTAGATGACCTGAAATTTCAAAATAATATCTTTCTTCACTACGAAAGTGACCAAGACCACTTTTGAACACATATATTTTCATATTATTGCATAACAAGGGAAAGTTTGGATCTTGTACCTGTAAAAATACTATTATTATTTAATTTTCAATATTAAAGGTACAATTATAGACTTACTGCATTCAAAAGAATGAAGTATGCATTTTCCAATAAAAATGGCTGTAACACAATTTCACATTTTTTTAGTTATAGTCATACTACTAGGATAATGTGACATACCATATTTACCTATGTACCACCCGCACGTTTTTTCCAAAAACAAAATTTAATTGGTCAGGGGGTCATACACGGAAACCAAGTTGTTTGGGTAAATAAGGCTACGAAAAGTTGGGTTTACCATACTTTATAGACTGCTGGAACAATTTAGCACAGATTAGAGACTGTTGGAAGAATTTATAATAACATGTAAGTAAAAACACTTAATGTCAGATGGTAGTGTATGAGCAGTAAATACTCAAGAGAGTGTGCACTTAGATACTTTGTCTCACTCACTCAGATCGACGAGTGAGCATCTATCAGGCGCACACAGAGCTGCATGTGGTGGTGCGGAGAATGGAAACTGAGATACTGTTTCATTGCTCCGCCAGAATGAGCCACAGAACAGTGAGCTCTACAAGTACAAACAACTGCTGAAGCAGAGCAGGATATGCTGCTGCTGCTATAGAGCATTCACGTGCCATGCAGCGTGCTAGCCTTGAGCCTTCGCTATCGCTATCTTTGAATATGTCAAACTATGCTAAGCACTTTTTATATTTTTAGGGAATCATTTATTTCTTGTCCACATACAGTCAGGATTCTTTAATACAAACCTGAAGGGACCTAAATATTGCCACTTTGTAATAAACAAACTTTGTATTAATGACTCTTTGACAAATTTGCAAAAAGTAGAGCAATAAGAATAGTAGAACTACTTTGTATTTCATATTAATGTTATTTTGTGATACACAAACCATTTAACCTATGTAAACGTATACGAGTTGAAGGGCAGAACATTAACTTTGTATTATAGAGTATTTCTTATAAACGGGGTATTTATTAATTGTGTTCTGACTGTATTTATAATTTAATTAATATTTAATGTTACATACTTAATTGGGTTTTTGAACTAAAGTATCTTTATAGTAAAAAAAAATCTTGAGAGCACTTTGAGAATGTGGGTCGCAGATGGTGTATATCAGATAGATACAGTATACTTGTAACACACTTACATATAACTAAACCCTTGTAGCACGTCACATGTTGGGTGCAAAAAATGTGGCCACACATCCACGACTAACTCAGCGGTACGTACATTAACCAAAACAAAGGCATGGGTTCTTACAACGCAGCACGAGACGAGGAATGAAAATGGCAGAATTCTCACAAATCTTGGGGTTTATTAATGAAGTTACGTTCCAAACTTATACATACTTAAAATTCCGACTGCCGGGAGGCACCCTTTGAGCAAACCGAAGAAAAGTTTACATTTCACCTAAAACTACGTATTAGCCGGTAATCACCGAGAATTTATCAGTTTCTCTTAAAAAGAAATAACCCCAACTTCACAAATTACTTTTAACAAATTTAACGAAATGAAAGTCTTGGCCTACTAATGCCGCAAAACCACCCGTTCACTGCACTTTACCAGCAGAACCCTATCAGTTCTCTGCCTCCATCGTCACTCAACTTTCGCACAACCGCCTCTCATGCCATCTTGAAAATGATAAAGCTGCCCTTCGCGCGCAAGCTACCGGCGTTGCCACCCTGCAGCCATTACAGGAAACAATTTTAAAATATTATGTTTTATATAATTAAAAGAACATTTTAAACTCGTGACATTTCCACATAATTATAAACATTAACATTTTAATTTCCAAGCCAATTATATACAAAAATATTAAGTATTAACTTAGTTACTAAGTGAAAAAAAACATTAAATTTTAAATTGATGCGGGCAATCAGCAACAGTCTGTGATTTTATTGGTTGCAACCAAATACTGCAGTAAATTCTTAACGATCATATTTATAGGACGGTTTTGCACTGAGATATAGCAACTTTTCCTGGAAACTCTAAATTTAGATTCATATCTCTGTCCTTTTCACACTCCAAGCTTTAACAATGAACAAATATAATATTGTTAAATTCAAACAGTTTAAGCAAAAAATACATATTGTAAATTTACTAAACATAAACCGAACCCTTTACATTTTAAATAAATAACATTATTAAGCTAACTGTTACTCTTACTGTTAAATGAGTAATTTCTAATTACCAAATTAAATGTTATTTTAGTTCACAGTTACTGAAATTGATTATTTTAAATATGAATGACAAACCCTCAAGACACCATTGTTAGAATGACCATGAGGCTTACATTATAAGTGACAACTAAATATGAAACAAACATACTGTAAACTGAAACATGTAAAAACAAGTCTGGGCCTGGGCCACACTACACCCTGAAGTATTATTGCAAATAAATGTAGTACACAATATTTTGATCTTACACTAAACTAAACCAGTTGTCCTAGCTTATTGCATCAACCAAATATTTTTAACTTTCTTATACCTCACATTGTTATGTTTTATTTCTTACGTACATCAACATAAGGTGTTCCACATAAGTTTTGTTACTAAGCATGTAAAAATGAGAAAATGTGGAGTATCGCAACTGCGAAAGAAGGGTGGGTTCGTAGAATAACTGGTGAAAAAAAAATTCTCATGCCGCAGAAACTAATTCATTAATTTAGAAATAGTACTTACATAATTTTATTAACGAATACCTATACAGTGTCTTAATATTTTTTTCAAATCAATCAGAATTTAAATATAAAAAAATTAAGATGTGCATGACTATGGCATCGGAGAATACAACAAAATTTAGAGCAACTAATCATAATACAACCAAAATTTGAGATAAGAATCTATCATAAAAGTAGCATAACTTATAATACATTTCCAATAACTTTCACAACTTAAAAAATCCATTCTACACTCTTAGAATTCTCAGAAACTATCCAAGACCAGACACCAGATTTTTGGAAGACAACCCAGCTTCCAAATCTAGAGATTTACCTATATACCTGTCAATACATGACTGTTCTGTCAGAAACAAGAAAACAAATTTATAACTTAAAAATTATCTTATATTGTGTAAATTTAAGATTATAATATAATTATTAAAATTTGATACAAACACTATTTTTTAAATACTCTTTATTTGTTAAAATCACAGTAATTTTTAGCAGGTTTTTTTAAACATATATGTGTGTGTATATATATATATATATATATATATATATATATATATATATATATATATATATATATATATATATATTTTACGTGCACACACACACAAAGATTCACTCTAAAGTTAGGACGTATTCAATGTCATAGCGAGAACTTAGTGTAACTAAATCCATGTTAATATAAAGTTAACTGTTAAGTATATTGCAATTTTTTAAAAATGTAAATATTACAGAATTAAATAAACAAATGTACATGTTAGTAAATAATTTATACTATATAAATCTAAAGTGAATATGCCATTTTTAAGAACTTGATGAAATTACATATTTGGTAATATAAATTTATATGTTGAAATTAGTACTAATTTTTTGAACGTTTTTAAGGATAGAAAGTTAACTGTGAAATTTAGAGTAATTGTTTGTATAAATGTATTTAAAGAATGGTACAATAAAAAAAACTGAATGCATTAATGCATTCAATACCATAGCAAATTTCTGTACTGATATTGTCACTAAATAAATACGTAAATAATTGATTAAGTAAACAAATAAGTACACAAATATATAAGTAAATAAATAAGTAACTTAATAAGTAAGCAAACGAGTAAGTAAATATATAAATATTTTATAAATAAAGAAATAATAAATAAATAATGAATAACTGAATAATTAAACTAATGAATAAATGAATAAAAGAATAAATAACGAATAACAGAATAAAGTAATGAAATAATAAATGAATAAATACCAGGTCGAATAAATAAAACATTTAAAAGACAAATAAGTAAATAACGACACATAAATATAAAAATAAATAAATAATTAAATAAATAAGTTGGTAGAAAAATTATTAAATAGATAAATCAATAAAGCAATATATAAAAATGACAAAAATACACATGAAAAACTTACCAAGAACCATTGACTATATTTCTTACTCCTATTCGGGAACAATTCAGTAGTAGTAATACATTAACATAAAGGCTGACTATAGGGTGCAGATAGTCCATCCAGTAGATAGTAATCTATCAATTTTATTCAGAGGTGGTAATAAAGATACTGCATATAACACCTAAAAAAGACCCTGGAAAACACTAATTTAAGCTATTTTCGCTATCTGAGAATATAGCATAAGTAACGGAAATATAAACATGAAAGTTGGTGATGCATGTGGATCAATTCTTAAACTGTGTTTGTAAACAAACAGCACAGCACACAGGCATATGAAGTAATTTTTGACTACGCATTTTATCCCTGAAGATCTGCACTACTGGGAAACAGCCAAGCATCGCACTTAAGATGATGGTGCAAAATAAGGTGCTCTGCTTCATGTTGTGGCTACGGTCACCCCTAGTGTGGTGATGACTGAGTGCATCCTGATAGTCACTACACTTACATTATCACCACTAGGTAAATAGTACTGTCCTGAATGTAATCCCTACATACCAAAAAATATATAACAATAATTTAGTAAAAATAAAGAGGCACAAAAAACAGATAATCAACATTCTCTTCACACATAAATGTCACCATCAACAAAGCAAAATGTTAGTATAAACCAATCACTAGTACACTAGATTGACATGAGATAAAAAAAATTATGCTCGTACATATAAATCTTGACTGCATAACACAACTATTAGTAAAATATAATTCAGTAAGGTTCAGAAACCACACCTATTGCAACTGGTTCAGCTTGAAGAAACTTCAGTATACAGAGTTGTAATTCCACAAGTCAAGAAAACTGCCAACAGCTTAAAGAACACTATACCTACAAAGTGTTCTAAGGACAAACCTTTAATGCAGAGCTTGCGAGGACGTTGCTTAGACGTGATGACTTGCAAGGAGCTCTGTATCTCAGCGATGCGTATGACCGGCTGGCCCGGGCTGTACGATCCAGGTACAGCCAGCTCTAGGTCTCTACAGCGCAACAACTTCGGGCTGACATACTGCAGTTCCAGGCTGGTCAGCTGGGGTAGTTGTCGAGATATTCGACGGAACACATGGTAGTAAAGGTCCCACGCCTGGTTCAGGTCCCTCACATTGCCAGACACTTTGTAACGGTGACACCACTCCTGAGCTTCTATCAGGTCACGGCCATATACCTACATACACCAGTCAAATATGCTTCTTGCAGTCATGCTTACTTAAAAAATAGATACCACTACAAACACAAGAAGACAGCAATTTTGAATAACATTCAGTGTAATGCAGATGCTGCCCACGACCGAATTCTCAAACTGGATTACAACATGCTACACAAACAGTACTATACTAATGTGGGGTTAGGAGATAATTTTGACCTGCAGTACAGTAGTTCTGGAGTAAACATTCAGGGTGGGGAACATAAAATGCCCTGTGATTGGACCTAATGCTCAGTATAATGGACAACGGGGAACATGCATGTGTCTGGTATTTAACTAAAAACATTACCAGCAATTAGATTTACTGCTAAATAACATGTGTACTTAATACCAAAAACAACATCTAAAATGTAATAAAACGTTGCAGTAAATGTAAGAAATTCAGAAATTTTCAAATGGGATGAGACGCTCTGTGATTGGCTTGACGTCACTAGGCGCCAATCGCTTGGCGGGAAGTCACGTTTTCCTAGTCGATGCAAGGCCAGCTGCTTTTTTTACGGTGTTGGTATTTTAATTTAGGAGTTACAAAACTACTTGAAGTCACAAAAACGTTCGTGTTGAAGTCTTTAAGCGCGTGGTACAGTGAATATTATCGTGGTGGTGAACTATGCTACAGAATATGCGTTTAATAGAAACAAATGCGTGTAGCTAATGGTTTGCACCATTTCAGGCCTGTATTTATAGCCTACTTGTTTCGGATCTCACCTGAAAGAATATCAAGTTAAATGTGATTGTGTCTTGAGATTCACACTAAAATATTAGTCATTCCTTGGTACTGTACTTAACACATTAATAATAGTTTAAAGAATGACTAGACTATTCACGTAAGATTTTACTCTGAAAGCCATTTTTGTGTAGTATATTACACGACGCTTCCAAAAGCTGAACAGATTCTTTTTTCCGACGATTCTGCTCGATTGTTTGCATCTCTCGTAATAAATAATTTATATCTTTATAAAATTTCTGACTTACTCTTTTGTTCCTTATCTGTAAATGGGATATGTAAAATAATGAACGTGAAAAATGTCTGGATAGGAGTGCATTGGTTCGTTGCTATGTGATTGGTCGTAACGCCTAATGTTTACATTTTTCATAAAAATTATTTTTACTAACCACTAACAATAACTCAAACATGGAATACCTTCTAATTGTATGCATTTGTAATATATATTGATGGAAACTGAATTGCAAACAATACTTGCTAGGCTTTACAATATTTAGATACAAAATTAATACATTTTATTGTGTTCTGCTACCTACCGCGACTTCTGGAACAACTTGGGTTCTTCCATGCTGCTGCTATCTACCGGTGGACCTCGAACTATGAAAGGCTTCATATAATGCATGAAATGCAATAATTTTTTGTATTTTCTAAAATGCTGCATACAAGTTATTTACTCTGACTAATGTTTCAATGATTGCCTTTAATTTAATATTTATATACAGATAGGTATTACTCTTTCTTCTGAGCTACTAACTGCATTTATAAAAAGTAACCTGCTTTAGTTAGGTAGGTATTCTAGATGACATATGTATAGAATGCTCGATCACCAGAAGTTAGTCAGGTTGCAGTCAATCTCGTGCTTGCTATTAGTTCGGTTCACTTTCTAGACGCAATCAAACTTCACGTAGGATATTTTCTTAACGACTAAGAGTTGAAAGTTTTCTACTTGAACTTGGTTTTACTTGTATCTCCTAAATGCCTAGAGTTTAAATAGTGCTTAGTGTGTGTTTAGGTCACTCAGCTTACATTTAACTCAATATAATAATTAAAGTTTGTGGAAATGCCATGTATAGAGCCTACTTCCAAAATATTATGTGCAAGTATTAAGACAAAAAAAATTAATGATTGTAGTGATGATTCATAGTTTTGCAGAATAATTTATATTCACTGCTTTGTGAAATTTTTCACGTTTTCATTCAGGAACAAATAACTTCCCAATTATTTTTAAGTATGTATTAAAACACTTATGTACTATATAAGACGTGAACAGCTTTCGTTTTGCGTCAAGTCGAGATTACTTTAACTTTTTGTCATACTTCTCGTCATGTGCGCACAACTGCTACGGGCCATAGGCAGCAAGCCGGCTGGGGTCTCGCCGGATGACGTCACAGCGGATGCCGTGCTGAAGTCGAGCGTTTCGGCAGGCTTTTGAAATATCGTTACGTTTTCCGCCGATTGCATTTGAATCAACGCATAGAAATTAAAAGTAAAATGTGATTATTGTTTAAAAATGTCTGCAGAATTTAATTTAACAATAAAAAATATTGTGGATGTTTCCCATTAGACGTACATATCCTCTGAAGTCACCCATATTATGGGAAACAAAGTTTGTTGCCATAGAAATCTGCATTTGCGATTTCTAGTTGGTGTTGAACATTTTTTCCCAACTTCATTATTTTGGAATAAACTATAATGACATACAGTATTTAAATTATAATTTTTGCAATGGGTTAAAAATTCTTTCCATCAAAAAAGTTGGCACCAATGTTCTCTTTGTATTTTGATAGTGTCATGGTGATAGATGTGACTACGGATGTAAATTTGCTTTACTCTCTTTAGCTACGGCAGTTAAGTTGAAATAAATGTTCATCTAAAGAACATTTTAAAACAATCCAAGTACAAAAAAGGTTAGTAATGTGCCTTTTTTGCTGGTTTATAATAATAAATTTACTTTTCAGGGTTTCTTATGGTTAGGGGTGTGTGAAGCTGCAATGTTTAGCTTTGAAGCAAAGTCTAATGTTTTTCCTTCAAAGTCTAGTCAAAATACGTAGAATATTTTATTGTTTCTTGAATTGTGGCTAATGTTTGCTGTGCTATAGTAAAACTCTATCATTCAAATGTGGCTTTATATAAATCTGGATGATCTGTTTTCGGGTGATTATGTAATGTCTTTGTTTTAGTAAAACAGAAAACATACATTTTGCAACAGAGAGAAAACTAAGCACAGTTTGGTGTTTAATTTGTACTTTATTACATTGTTACCAGTTGGTGTTTTGAATTTTATAAGCGTGTTTTACATTCGGCTTCTGATTTAAGCAAAAAAGATTAAATGAAGCTAAAACACGGTACTGCTTTGTTTACAGCATAAAAGCTGTTTTGACTCGGAAGCGTAAAAGTGGTTGTTGAGTCTCAGAATCATTAAAGTAGTTGTTTCGTCTCGGGAGCATAAATGGGGTTGTTATGCCTCAAGAACATAAAAAGTTTTTTTTTCCTCCCCTTCTTCTCCCAAACTTCAAACCATTAACAATAACAAGGCGAATATTCAGTACCTTAATATTTGATTCGACTTTGAATTTTTGAAGCTTTGTACACTCCTAAATATAATGTCTAACCTCTTTCAGGGTGTCACACAAAAGTGGTATTTCAATTTCCAGTACATTTCTCACATTTCCTGAGGAATTCCAGTACAGTGATTTAAACGTGATACAATGTTAACTTGTGCTACCCAAGCAGACTATACAGTTTTTATGTTATTTACAGAGATGGCGAAGGTATGTAAAATATTGTTTGTCTAGCATTTAACTAAAGTACTTTCCTTTACACAGATTTTCAAATTTATTTAATCGTTGAAAGTCCTCTTTTGTTACATCTGAAGGTTCAGTCCATGTGAACAATACCAAAATGCATATGAATAGAATTGTGAGAAGGAATTTATAAAACATTAGGGACCAGATAAATATTATATTTATTATTGTTTATACAGTCTTAAATCAGATATGTTTCTAGGAAAAAATCTATATGCAATAAAATTTTACAGTTAAATAGGTTATATTATCCACCAGGATTTTTCACTTAGTCCTAACACATTACACACTGTTAGCTAAATTTATTTACGTCACATTTTACAAAACATACTGTACGTATAAATAATATTCGATAAAGGACACAAGTGCTAGGATAAATATTTCAATTTTTAATTATAACCTAATTACCTTGAACGTATCCATTCGTGTTTAGCATCTAAATTTCCTATTTCTAGGCGCAACAATTTTATCCTTGTTTTTACTGTTTTTGCTGCCGATAAAATTAATGCTGTATTTTGCCATTCATTACTGGTTTTTTTCATAAAATGCATGACGAAAATTTTTGCCATTTACTGAGACATCAATTAAGTTAAATTACACATCACAACTTCATCAGAGTCGCAACAATATTTGTACTTATTCCTTGCGGTCGCATAAAAATGTTCAAGCTTTATTTATAGTTATAATGTTAAACAACATAAAAATATACCAAGTACCATGTGAAAACCGGACAAATAAACGCATTCACTAAACCTAAACATACGCCCGCCATTTTCTCATCTACTTCGATGTACTCGAATCTCGCTTTCGCTGTCGAAAATAGATTCTGTCGTTCACTCGAATCAAAGGCATTATTTATTACGAACAGCATTAAAAATTTCGCATTTATTTTGTATTTTCACACAGGATGCGACTTTGCGATTTTTAACAAAAATTGAAAAATTCGCAACTTTATGTGTCACGAAAAACACTTGTCTCTAGAAATAACTAAAATTGCAGCTGTCAAAGTAGGTACCTTCCAATTTCATGATGACTTACAAAGAAACGATTGGTGGCCAAGAAATTCCCGCAGAAAAGAAAAATTTCAAGTACATTTCCCACACATTCCCGAGCCCGAAAAAATCACATACAATTCCCGTACTTCCCGCAATTTCCAGATCACTGGACACACACACTGTCTTTGCACTGCATTTATAATAAGGTTGTTTATTGCTAAGGTACACAAAACATATATACAAAGCTGTATATTGCTTTCGTTGCAAGCGTGATTTCCAACTGGAAGAGCTGTAGTGAAATGAAGAACTGGCATTTTATTAATAACAGCTCAAGTTTTTGTGTGCAAGTTGAAATGATTTATGTTGAATACACATGAACAGCCAACATGCTTTTATAGACACGTCCTCACTAATTGTAGCTATCCACACATACATATTTGTAACAGATTCAAATGAACTACAAACTTAATCTGACTACCTAAGCCATCAATATAACTAAAACCACAACAAATACAAAATGCAGTGGCAGATACAGAAGGGGGCACCAAGGGCGAGTATTCCCCTCACGTTAACATTATTGGTAAGCGAAATTCACTCTACATCTACATACACTTAAAGACTACTGTGTCCCTCCGAGACAAACTTCTGGATCCACCACTGATCATAGGACCCTAATTTATTCAAAGTTTTGTCTCTGTCAACTGCTTTAGTATGGCTTGTTTAATATTTGTTTCCCACACAGACTGCAATGCCTCTCTAGACAGATTCATAAACTATAAAGCTTTGCCTCATTTCAAATCATCCTTTGACAGAGATGCAACTGGTTTCTATCGTACTTTAAAAGTCATAGCAATGGGAAATGGCACAACAAACATATCAGCAATCTACAATAACAAGGTACCGAGTCTAAAGTACCGTGCTTATGAAGAGAAAAGGCTGAACTGTGATAGTTTCTGTACAGTGCCTACCAACTATACATGACTGATGTCAGAGACCCTGACTGTAAGAGCTGAGGTTGAGGTGACCGAGACTACGGTAGTTCTATAGAAACCTGCCGAGTCCTTGCTGAGTAAACAATAGCATACAATACAAGGTTTCCTTGGAACTAGTCTGTGCCATCATAACCCATAACCCTCTAACGCATTTAGGATTATTTCAGAGAGAAATAATGGTAAACACATAGTTTACAGCCCAACACTATCAGAAGACCATATCACATTAAGCTTTTTATACATAATCATATGCACATACTGTGTATGTGTCTATATTATACACATAAACACACAATAACACACACACAAACACACACATACACTTGCATAATCATACGCATACATATGAACATACATGCATACACATATACACACATGTACATTTGTATGCATGTACATGTACACACATGCACACATACGTGGAACACAAACGCCAACACTCATGGAACACACACATGCATGCACCAATATGCATGTGTGTGCATGCACACACTCACCCACCTGTGTGCATGCACGGTCGCGTGCACACACACACGAATGGATGGACAGACAGACACGTTCAGGCACAAAACTATGTATATTTCCCTTAAAGGCATGGCCTACGTGAGAGTTGTGCCAAGATCAAGGGCAGGTATTTAAACGTTAAATTATTCTTAACAGCACTAAGTCCTTTCTAATGATATCACTTACGACAAAATCAATTTCTGCATTTTGAAGGAGAGGATATTGTTTTAGGAATAAAAATATAGAAAAAATTTAATGAGATGATGTTATAAGAGTGTTTTTTGATAGTGAAAATGCTTATTGTACTTGCTCACAGTTTCCCAGGTATTTTAAAAACATTCTAACAGATCCCAGGGCATTGTTGGGCTCACCAAGATACACAAGAACATCAGTGATGGCATACATGTAGGGTCGACAGGTACTAAGCCCAACCAAATATAATTTAACATTTATAACCTTTCCCTTGCTTGTGCCAGGGTTCAGAGATATGTAGTGCCATTAAATAGAGTAGTATACACAGTATTTTACGTTACTGACGGGAAGATGCTGTAAGTAATAAAATATTAAATCTCTGCGTATTAGCAATTTCACATGGCTGATGCAGTATTTGAAGAAAATGAAAGCACCAAAAGAGAGTACAGTATCTGTATTTATCTCCACTTTACAAAATTTGTTACCAGCCATCGAATGAATGTAGGAAGTTAATGTTTTATAAACAGCTTGGTCATAGGGAATGGGACAAGTAGTTCAGTCAATGCAGAACAGAAAGGAAAAGCACCCAAAGCCTGTGTGCAAAAATTCCATTCGAGCAATAACTTGGAGTTACTTTGGAAAACCACGGAGCATTGAAATATGGCTGGCTGGCTGGACAGTGAATCTAACCTGGGTCCTCCAGAGCACAAACTCTGTGTTTTACACTATGGCACATCACATAGCGTCAGAGAATGAAGATTCAAGCCCAAACAAAACATGTACAGCACAATGCTGCAAGCAAAATATCAAATTAAAACAAAAACTTTTCTAGAGTTGAATCCAAATGACAGCATAGTATGACTAAGCCTAGGTAAAAACAATATACCCTAAATGAACATACCCTGCCGAAAACTGTATTAAGAATGTCGAGAGAGCCAGCTCACCTGGTTGAAAGATGTTTCTTTGAGGGTTTGTGGTCCTCGCTCAAGCATTGCATGTAATGGCTCCAGTGTGTCAAACATGCCCTTGAGGTTTCTCTCACCAAAGTACAGTCGACTGGCTTCTTCCAGGCCCTCATGCCATAGTTCATGCCACAAGATGGCCACTCGAATCAACTCATCACTTACCTGTGAGGAAATTTACCACATACTTCAACAACCAATTTACAAAGCATTAATCTAAAAAACTGACCATTGTACATTAAATTAATTACATATACTGCAGTCAATTGCAAATATGTATCTAAGACAAAATTAATTAACTGGTTAAAAAATTCTTACTAAATATATGCCACACTACTTCAGGAATATGTCCAAGTAAACAACAAAAATATTACCATTAATAAATTTTATAGACATTAAATTCAGAAAACTGAAAAACAGTACTGTACTTCTAGATTTTTGCCAACTTTTATTTAGTTCTTCATTCAAGCAATCCCTTTATCGAGCAAACCCTGGTCTATAGAACATGTCATATACAATTTATAATTACACAAATTATACATAGTAAAATCCCTAGTAATATAGTAAAATTTTTAAAGATTTTTTGTACACGCTCATCTCTCCACTGTATAACAGCCTAATATCAGTAAGTACTGTAATTTATTAAAAAAGTCTCAAGGCAGAGTAGTAAACTGCTTTTTGATAAATATACAAATTACATGTTGGAATATGTAAGTTGTCCTTTGATCTTGAATTATGTTCATGTATAAAATTGTTGGAAGTAAAACAATATTTATTCTTTTTTACATATACGTAATAGTAAAACGTAAATATATAAGCACTGCAAAGGTAAAATATTAAAGTTCTTATACAATGGCTTACAAGATTCATATCGTTTACAATTAGTAGATAAAACCCTTACAGCTGCTTTTTGTAAATTGAATATTCTTCCAACATATAACGAGTTACCCAAAATGCTAAACCATGTAATAAATGTGAATGAAAATATGCATAATAGACCAATTTTAATACCTGAGAAAATTTGTAATTTTTTGTTACGTTGTTTTTACTTAAAACTAGAAAAAAATTTTATCTTCTTGTAGACTGCATCCCACGCCTACCCCCTCATAGTTGCCACACTGGGAAATTGCCCAGTCTATCCAGTTACAACATGGGGCCTGCACTGAAAGCACACATGCCTACATCATTTTTTTGAAGTGCAAGTGTCAACAAGTACTGGCAAGGCCCTTAATGATGGAGTGTGTTGGTCATAGTCAAAGAACTTTCTCTCCCCTCCATTCGTGTAAGACCATGAGAAGAAGAGAGATGGCAAGGCTGCCTCGGAGGAACGTTCATTATCAGTAGATAAGATGGAGACACAAAGGATGCGACAGAACCTTTGTGAATTGAGTATACTGTAGTTGCAGGTTGGACAGTAATAACACGTACATATGACCAGACACTGGATTGATTCTGGTTTTTTCCAACCAGTGGACTACATAAGCATGGCAGTGACCTTGGTAAACACACTCAGCTTAAGTGGAAGAACTGAAGAACATATTGGCTAGGAACTGCTGCAGGAAGGTTAAAACCATGGCTCATCATTGAAAAGATGTATACTGTAGTAGTAGGTGTAAAGTAGTGTCATAGACCTCCACTAGGCAACAGGGGTGAGAATTTGTGATTAAAAAGCCAGAGGAAAAAAGAATCAAATTAAAATACAAGATTAATTTTATGTAAAGAAGTCTTTAACCGCTAGGTTTACCAATTAAATAAATAGACAGACTAGCATGCGCTGCACCATCTGTAGTCTATTTGCGGGCCAACATGTTTCATAGTTTTTGAAAGCCTGGTACTGCTGGGGCAGTGTGTTATTGCTGGCTGCCTGCCGTCAGGTGTTGTAGCTGTGCGCAATGGCACATAAACTACAATTAATTTCTCTCTAATGTCTCACGACATACATGGTTAATGTCTCTAGTAGGTGTTAGGTCACTCCGAAACACAACAGTAGTACTAGTCGAAGCAGAGGCTTATTGGAATCAAACGTCACTGTCGTGTGTGAATGTTGCCGTACATGTATTTTCTCTAAGCTATTTGGTGCAAGCCAATAATTTCAATAACAAATAATTATGTAAATACAGGATACAAACACGTTAAATTATTTAAGATCAAGTGACACCAAGAAACTCACCATGACAGCCTGCTGCACTAAAACTGGACTGTGTTCACACATGCTTTTTAGTATTTTGTTGGCAGCATTGCGTCGAGCAGGGCTGGCCGACTTACTGGCCACAGTCAAGGGGTACACTAGGGCTTGAGGATGGTGCTTGCCTATGTCGATCAACAAGTGATGAATCAGTCGACCAACCAATGCTCGCGGAGTGTCGATACGTGCAATAAGCTGAGGAATCACCTAGGAACCAGTGAACACACGTAATTAAAAAAATATTGCTCTTGAGCAGAATTTCACAAGGATACTCAATCAAGCAAATATTAAATACTGGATAAAAACAAACAAGCTAATTCAATAGGTATACAGTCAACTCCCGATTTAACGACCCTTCACGGTTCCCGGGAATAGGGTCGTAATTTCGGAGGGGTCGTTAGTAGAATTCTGACAAATTTTCGGCGATTTCCGACCTCTAAAATGTTGACATTTGCCGTTTTTTATCATTCAATCTGCGTTCACTCGTCTTTGGCGCAAAAATTACATGTTTTTATATAATTATACACATTTATTTTGAAAAGCAAATGCGTTATTTTGAAAACCAAACGCGTTATTTTGAAAAGCAAACTCGTTATTTTGAAAAGTATGCCATTGAAGTGGATGTATGGAATTTGTTTAGTTCAATATAAATATTAAACGTTGCCGATAATATTATTCTTGCGCCTGCAACGTCCATTTTGGAATGTTATTTTCAAAAATGCCGCAATAAAGTTTATTGAAATAGTAATATTTCTCAGTAGAGTGAAGTATTTTGAATAAATATATACACTGGAAGTGGATATATGACCTTTCTTTGGCTCAAAATTAAGCAAAAATGTCACCGGCGATATAGATTCTTGCGCCCGCAACAACCTTTTTGGAAGTTATTTGCAAAAATACAGCAACAAAGTTTATTGAAATATATATAGTAATATTTTTTCAATAGAATGACGTATTTTGAATAAATGATACCCTGGATGTGCATATGCGACCATTCTGTAGCTCAACATCAAGCATGAATTCATGATAATGAAACATGAATATCATCGGCAACGTAAATTGTCAGCAATGTCGGGGTTTCGTAACTATTTACAAGGTACTATCGCAAAGTTGTTGATTGAAATACAGTAGAACCCCTATATTACACTTTCTAAGGGACAAATGAAAAATGGTGTAAATGAAGGGAAAGTGTAAATGGAGGGAAACAACAAAAACTGTAACAAAACATCTGTTAATTAAAATATTTTACAAGTTAATTCATAATTGGAGGACAGATGAAATATGTGACCTCAAAAAGTCTTTATAAGTAAAATGATAACCCTCTAACAAAAAAAATTTTAGCATTAAAATTCTTCTGAGCAT
>PNEQ01001118.1:87223-103831 GCA_003012365.1 Medauroidea extradentata | reverse complement strand
CATGATCTCTTTTTTATTACAAACAATTGCAAATAACTCAAAATATTTTTTAACCAAATGCTTTGAAAAAAGTTGAGACAGTGTACAGTCATACGATACACAATTTTGCCAGAGCGTTTTTTTTTTTTTTTTTTTTTTTTTTTTTTTTTTTTTTTTTTTTTTTTTTTTTTTTTTTTTTTTTTTTTTTTTTTTTTTTTTTTTTTTTTTTTTTTTTTTTTTTTTTTTTTTTTAATGTACCGTTTGCGTGCAAAAAATTATTTTGCTTCATTTTGGCTTATTTTCACAACAAAATGTGTACTATTTCGGGGGCAAAAATCTCAAGATCAGTTTTGTGTATTGCAACAGAAAAATTCGTATACAAACGTTGATATATAAGTGTTAAAACTGCCAAAGGAATTTTTGATGTGTGTATTAATTTGCGTTACAGAAAATTTTTTCGAAGCCACTGCTAAACTAGAGAGCGAGGCTTTAACCGAGGCGATCCAGGTTCGAATACAAGCCGGGGTCGGCCCCTGGATTTACTCAAGTGTGAGTCGTACCTGACAATGTCCCTAGTCGGTCGATTTCCTCCGGGATATCCCGTCTTTACAGCCCCTCTCACTCCGGTGCCCTCTCCTCCAGTTGCACGGCCTTATTAAATATCTTCCGGGACAACAGAATATTACAAACACCCAGTAATAAATATTCATTCAGGGAATTGCTTTGTTAATTATATATTGTTCCTACTTGCAAATTGAAACTCATCTGAACAGTTGGTTTTTTATATTGATACATGCATTTGTATTCATCTAACTTAATTATCACTCTTTACTAGTAGGCACTGTGTTCTAAAATAACTTTCTGAAGTTCACATCGTAGAACACAGCAATTTTATTCTTTACTTCTACATAGCTTTAAGTTTTCTTGTTATAAGGCACTATTTACAAATGTTGGCTTGAGTTACAGCATCAGACGATTCGTATCTTAAATCGAGGATTAACACTGACACTTTTGATTGATAAACTGCCGGCAATATAAGTGTCTATCTTGCAAAGATTAATCATTCCAGAATCACGTCACATTTTTAGTATCATATTGTCAATATCGCTTTCAGTTCATCACACTTTTCAACACTATTCTATTTTAACATAATTGGAAATAACAAGCTGAAATGCAAATTGTTTTACGAATATTTCCCCCGTTGTAAAATCTCGCTTCTTTTGTTACAGCAACTTGAACGTATATATGTTTAGAAAATATTACGTATTTTCACTAAATATTAATTTAGCAACAGAATGAGTTTGTCACTATCATTCCCCATAAATTTCGTTTCTTAGAAAATTAGAAAAAATGTCCATACGTCATTATTACGTATATCTACGGTCTGTTTGTTTCAGTTGAGGAGAGTAAGGTTTAGATCCAAGAATGCAATCATGAAAATTTCATTTGTACTACAGCAAGAAATGATAATAATTCACATAGAAATTATATGTCAGAGGTTACGTCTTATAGTACATGGAACTCAATTACAAAATATTTTTGAATTAAAAATAAACTGTTAATCGTAGCGAAATAACTCTGAATTTCAGAATTTTTTAAATTACAAACATTTGAAAGTTAATTATTTTACTTACTTATTGAATACTTTACACTGTCAACTAATCTGTTTAGTTTGCATCCCTCTCTAAGGCAAAGATAAGTTACTCGTTTATAAGACGCTCAAAATTGTTCGAAGAAGGTTTGGAATATTTTGTTACCTAGAAACTTGACACGAAAAAATTACTAAACTCCAAAATATTTGCGAATTTGGAATCTTCTCAAAAAATTCTTTACATAATAACTAATTATTGGAGAATGTACAAGAAACTGTCTTCTAGGGCCTTGGACGTTTCGCGAAAATAATGTTGCCCCAGTTTGTTTCAGTGGCTCGTGTACATATCTACAGTTCTGATATATAGTCAGTCATTGGATGTTTGAACTGCCACGTGTCTTGGAGTTCAACCTGCAAGTATCATACATGTGATGACGCAGTAACCTAACTGTGGTTGCAGTCAAATTAGAGACGTGACTTCACAAATATACGCTGCCAATAACCATGAAGCATAGATGCAGATGTGCAAGTAAGGCATTGAAACAAACTGAGGCAAAATTATTTTCGCGAAATGTTCATGGCCCTGCCTATGGTTCAGTGTAAGAACCGGCTGAGTCACGTTTTATACAAACGAGTTTCATTGTATGTGAACATTCAAATGCGTATATTTTCTGTGTAGCGAAACTACTCATACAGTCCTGTGAAGAGGTGAAAATAAACACCAATGACTAATAAATGTATTATAAAAATTTTATTTTTTTTTCTGATTCAGTCATTGGTTAGTAGTGACGACTCTGATAGTTCATGCATAGATTAAGTAATTATTTGCACAAATAAGTTAGTATCGTCATGTTTCAGTGATTTATGAGCACATCTGTAGTTTGCTTCAGGGTCAGTGACTGGATGTATTTAATTCTTAGCGTCTCAGGCTTCCACCCGCAAATCACAGACGTGTTGCAATACTCTTGGCCTGACTGGTTCAGTCATATAAGTAATGCCTCTATAGAAAGAAACACTGACAACAAAAAATAAATCAGAGTTGCAGATGAATACGTAATACATTGAAACAGATTGGTGCAAAATTATTTTTCACGAAAATTCACTGGCTTTATTAATGCAGCATGTCTTAGGGAAGACTTGGGAAATTTGGCAGTACTGATAATTTGGCACTTTATTACTTGTAAACTTATAATTAATGTGTCAGTACTGCTTTACTACCGAAACACATTTATAATTTGTGTAACGCAGTACACTTGTTTGGCAGAATGAGAAACAGTATCTTCAACATCAGCGAAAGCACAAAACTTTGCCAAATTAACTGTACCCCCAAATTCACTGGATCTCCCCTACATTAATACAGTCATATTTCTACGTATGAGGAGTTGAGATTCATAGTAGTGTAATATACTGTTATTTAGTATTGTCGTTTTTATTCATATTATTCATATTTTCCAAAGAATATTCTGTAAGAAATATTTCACTCTAAACTGAATTTCTGAATTCCATTTTAATATTGCAAGAATTGGCCGTATTCTGAATGTGATTGAAAGAATTTGTTTACGAGAAACAATTTTGACTGACGTATACCAGTATAAATGTAAGTCCCTCATATTACCAGGCAGTTTCTTGTGTTGAAACAATAGCTTCAAGCAAAGCAAAGTTACTGGTTGTCGTCAATACTACGACGTTGCAGTAGAGGTGTGAGGGGTAGAGGGTGGCGTTGTTGACACACAGCACGCACTGCATCAGCACAGCACAGCATGCACAGCAAGGGTACACACGCATGTTCACAGTATGCGCGTGTTGACCGGCAGCCATACTCCTCTGAGCGTCGGCTGAAGAACACGTTCGGCTGGGCCCGCATAGACGTCGTCATGATGCTGTCTGGAGGCGTGGTTCTGGCGTCTCTATGCTTCAGCGTGGTCGTCGAGGCTCTGCAGACGCTCGTGCATATCGGCCATCAGCACCAGATGCACCAGCCTATACTCGTGTTGAGTCTGGGCGCCATAGGCTTGCTGCTCAATGGCCTCTGCTACCTGCTCATTGGTGGTCAGTATACGTCATCAGTACAACTGAGTCTAGAGCCCGGAAGTTTTCTCGAGCAGATTTTGCCCCACTTTGTTTCAGTGTCTTACGTGCACACCTGCAGCTCAACTTCATGGCTATTGGCAGAGTGTTTTTGTGCAGGGTCGTTATTCAATTGACTGTGCCAATCAGTATACAGATAACTGCGGCACATCACGTCTGTGATTTGCGGGTTCAATGGCTTGTTCCCGAGTTTTTTTCAGACTGGTGCCAATAACTCAAATATTTTTTAACCAAAAATTTTGCAAAAATTTGAGTCAATGTGCAATCACACGATGCACAATACTGTAAGCGCGTTTTTTTTTTTTTTTTAAATAATGTACCATTCGCCAGGAAAAAATTAATTCCTTCATTTTTATTTATTTTCACGACGAAAAACGTGGTACTTCGGGTAATGAAATATAAAAAACCGTTCAGTATAATTCTACAAAAAAATTCAGCTACAAATTATAACATATAAGTGTCAAAATTGTGCAGCGAAATTTTGATATGAGTATTAGGTAGCAATAAAAAAAATATTTTTGAAATCACTGCAAAACTCCGTAACAAGGCGTTAACCTCCAGACGCTGGCTATTACGGCATCCAATCACTGACCACATAGCAGAGGTGCAGGTGTGCACGTAAGACACTGAAACAAAGTGCTGCAAAAAATCTTTTCGCGAAAACTACCGGGCCCTATAAATAACTAGTAGTACAACCCACATGACGTCACGTAATATATAAATCGTAACAAAAGCGACAAGACGTGATTTTTATCATACTCACTCATTTTCTCTTTGGATTGTCATGGTGTTGGAGTTAGACTGCAGTTTAGTCTAGTTTAGATTTATTATTTGTAAGGAAATTGTCAGGTTAGTAATGTCACATTTACCATTTCTAAATATGTAATTTAAATACAAATAATTACAGCACTTCTTTAAGTATACGCGGTTGTTTAAAAAAAACTCTTAATTTCCACACGGCTTTGTTTACCTGCCTGTACGCCCCGAGAGCTTGTACAGTAACAACAATCAAATATCTTACCGTGTCGCTTCTGTCACCACTTATTTATTCTGTACTGTCGGAGTTAGCGAATGTTTGGTTACACTGAAATTTAGTAGACCCTCTTTCATATTCTGTCAAGAAGTTGACATACAAAAAACGTCACATGCATCACTTCTAAATAAATTATTGAGATAAAAACAAATAACAGTATTGTTATCAAATCTAAAAAGATTGTTTAAACAAACGTCTTAGTTAACACATTGCTTCATTTACACGGCAGCACTTCCCCGAGAGATGGTACAATTACAAAGAATAAAAAAAAAACCTTTATGACGCTTTGGATAGCATTATTTATTATGTGATTAAACACCACTTCAATACACTCTAAGACTTATCAAGAAATTTGCATTGAAAAAAAAACTTCCTGAACGATATCAGCATACATAATTAGTAGTCACTGATTATTTGTGAAAATAATTCTGCGTAATCATCTTTCGATTACTTATGTGCACATTTATCTGCTTCATACTCCGTGATTGGATGTCTGTAACACTCAGCGTCTACCTGCCAATCACAGGCGGATTGTGTCCCAGTAACATTGTTTACTTTAGTTCAGTTAAATGTACGATATCTCGCCTCAAAGAAACTCTGCATGATTCAGAGCTGAAGATGTGCACTTAAAGTCCACTCCCAATAGTTTAACAGTGATTTTGAAAACATTTGTAAAGCACAATAATTTCCGTTTCGAGTAATAAGTACACTTTTCTGTCACAAATATAAAACATAATTAGTAAAAATTTTTGTAGCAATAAACCTTGTAGTTTATCAGAGTTTTGCATCCAAATTGTTACCAAATTTATTATGTAAATAAGTCAAAATCAAACAAAATATTATTTGTGAACGAACAGTGCATTATTTTGCACAATGCATTACCTAACGGCGCATAGTGGGTCTGATCTTAGTCCTGAGCTTATTTTAAAACATTCCCTTAGGAAAGTTTTGAGTTTTTGGACCATATGTTAAAAAAAACTACATACTAAAACTTTAGCGCAATGAAAAAACTCTGTATCAAAATTATTTGAACTCGAAATAAGTAACTTAAACCATCAGTCCTGACTTCGGTGCATTCTGATACTTCTCAGGACATTTGACCAGTATAAGTAATTTCTGAGCTGTAATGACAGTGATTTTTTGGAATGTTTTTAACCATTCCAGTGGTAATTCGTCCCAGAAAACAAAACGTGGGCTAAGGAAACAATAAAGGAGAAACCAGCCAATTTGGCTGTAGTCAACACACACATGAATAAAATTGTAAACAAACAACCAAGCAAATAACTGATAAAACGCAGGATTCCAAAATTAAAATCGCTGACAATAAGTAAGACGAAGAAAATGTTACACACAAAGTGACGTCACAAACACAAGACTAGACGAAATTACTGTGAAAACATAAGACACAGGAGAATCTCAGAGGAACTTGTCACATTTCAGGAGCTGACATCCAGCCCGTCTTCTGGCAGACTGGTAATTACATAATTGAAACAATTCCTCTTGGGATTTGTTACGTTTTATTTTTATTCACGTAGCTGTACACTACGGTCAAATTAGCTTGTTCTTCCTACATTGTTTTAAAATAGATTAATAAGTTGTTCAGCTGAACAAAACATTCCCTGGTGACATGTAATTTTAAGTTTATGTGCATTGGTACGCTGGGTGACTGACTTAAGTGTGTACACGGCGCAATCATAAGTATTGTGGAATACGCAGGTTTCTGTACTGAGCTCAGAAATGTAATATTTGTGACATAGAACCCGTGCAGTGGTAACCGAATCGGAATTAATCAAAATTTGTATTTCATAAAAAGTTGCAGTTGTAATTATTTTTTAATATTTACTGCCTACTTGTATAGTTTCTTAAGTAAATAAATTTGTATTATATCATTATATATGGTTGTGTCACTGAGATTTAGTTAATTTAACCAATGACTTCAAATTTACGTCCATGGAGACAGATAGCTGTTAGGTAACAACAGGTTCTGGAGTGTTCTGAGCAAACAGCTATGAAGTAAAAAATTGCAATAATAGCTATAGTTTACCACTGCGTCAGCAAGCAATGTTCAGTCAATAATTGCTTCACAGTACAGACATTACAAGAATTCTTACATACAAGTCAGCGAACCCTTGAATTTATTCTCTTATTTGCGCGTTATGCAGCGGACTGTAGTGTTACTACTGTAGTGTATTTTACTGTGCGCCTGGTTGCAATCCATACACAGGACAGTCATGACCTGCGGGTTGCGTAAACCAGGCGTCTGGGGGCCACAAAGCTTCCACAATACAGCTATCAAAGAAAACTCTGCGGTGTTGCATACATTTTACTATGTCATTGTAACTAATGTTTGACATTTTACTGTCTATTATTTGAAGTGATATGCTTATTTTGTTAGTTATGTTTGCTAAAGTAATCACGATACAGAAATAAGTACAACTTTAGTTGCATGAATCGTTCCAAACTTTTTGAATTTGTTTTTATTTTGGAGTATATTTGTTGTAACCTTGATAAATAATTTAACGCCGCTGTGCCTCTGAACTGTAATTGCTGATATTTATAATAAAAATTAATATGTCACAAGACACTGCTTGTCTCACATATATAACGTATCGGCTGCCTGGCCGCAACTTTGTCCACGTGGAATTTTGAAGGAAAAACTATAACGGTAGCCTATCGTGTTAATTAAGATATTGAGGTTGTGTTGAAAACACATCTTACAACTTTTACTCCAAAAATACAACGATACATCTCCATGTTAATGAGATATTGAGGATAACGATAAAATATGTTTTACCTCTTTGTGCCACCTAATTACTGCCTACACCGTAAGGTGAAGACACCAATAAATATTCATAGTACAAATAGAATATCAACCCTTCTGCCAAATGTAACTAATATGTGCGTATAGAATACCGCCTTGCCTTTCACGGGATTCGAACCCAAAACATTCTACTAATAATCCAGTGAACTACGCCAAGATAGGTCGTCAGGCTTCTCAATAAATTAAACGTTTCTCTACAGACGCATGCCCAAAGAAGTATACGTAATAATATGACGGCTAGAAAAAAATTCTAAATTATTTATCTGTCGTCATGCCTGTTTTTCGAGATTTCTGAAACATTTTACATCTTTCCACACCCAATATTGACGGAATTTGAAAAATCGTGAAGTGACTTTTAGGTATTTACTTAAACGTCATTCTTATTCAAAAACCGTCTCGATATCTCGACAGGTTTAAGAGACACAGATAATTTTTATTTTTCAGTTCCCTTAGAATTTAAATTTAGAATATTCTTGAAACTGCTTTGAAGGTATAAGCGTAAGTATTACTATGAAAAAAAAAAACTTCAATATATCAACGGGTTTAAGATTTACGGAAGATTGATTGTAAACACATTATACGGCTCTCCACCCCCTTAATTTTTTATTTTCGAAAAATCAAAAAACTAGATAGAAAACATGCATTTTCGCCAGTTTCATTCTGAAGAAAAAGTCACCTCTATTTCTCAACAGGTTTAAGTACTATCCAGGATTCATTGAAAACACATTATATCCCTTTGCTTCCAATAACTTTTTTAATTCAAGACATTTCATCTTAGTAGGCGCTTACGGCATAAGGGGAAGCTACCCTTAAAATTACACGTCTCTAGGTCCAGCGGTTATGGTTGTGGTAATGAGTGAGTGAGTGGGGAATTTAATGTTATAAGTGAAGCTAATATATTTCATTTCCATGGATATTTATGGTAAAGTTATTTCATTAAATGTCATTTCCCCAGACATTAATAACTGCAATGTACGTTGACTGCGACATCAAGTATTAAATATTGAGAGTATTAAGTACATACCGTAAGATTATTAGTTGATTGGCAATGTTTACAATGGACAACTGGTGAAAACATAGACATTGATTACCTAAAACGAAAATCTGAGAACATCTACGTAGTTAGCTTGCAAGCATTGAGTTTATGTGAGGAATAAACGTCTAAATAAGTTTCTAAACAAAGGATCATAATTTAAGCAGAACTTTTTGAAAAAAAGTATTATGCGTGAAATTTCTTGAAAAATTCTGCCTGATGAAAAAAAAAATTACGTTAATTCTACTTTTAAAAAAAGTTCGTAAATTAATATGCCCCACATAAAACATATGAGAGTATATTTTTTAATCAATTTCGAAACGCATAGGTAATTAATAAGTATTGTAAGAATTTTTTCAAAATAATCTACGGTAAAACTTGTACATACATAATACATTAACTTTAAAATGCGTTACTCGTGTATAATTCGTGGATATAAGCTACGTGTAGGTAGCCAAAGTTCACTTGGTGTTAGGTGGAGCACGCGGGAAAGTTGTAAGGAAGCTGTGTCGATGGCCCACTTCATATGATAATCATATTTTTAAAAAGCATTTTTTAGATAGGTGCACTAATACGTATAGGCAAAAGTACACGCTGCCCAGCTGAAAAGAAACGCAATACTGTAATTCACTGATTTCGATATAATCAGACTCCATTCTGTTTACAAGTGAATGGCTACAATTTTGGTTCATTTAAATGAAGTAATTTACACCAAAGTTAGAATATAAATATAATCCATCTTGAACAGTGACCTCTGTAATTTCGCTTAAAAAAATTAAGAAATTATGTTAAATGTTTTATTATTTCAGAAAAAAAATGTGTATATAGTATTTGATTCGAAACAGGTATTTTTGAAGGGTTAATCTTTATAACAGTGTCATCGATATGAAGTATGTGTGTGACAGGATACACGTTCCACCAGAGCACCTTCCTACAAGTGACTCCTAGCGGTGACGTAGTACTGGACAAAGTGACGGCGTCTGGCGAGAAGGGCGTATCTCGACCTCCTACCTCTATACGTGCATCTCTACCCGCATCCTTCTCCAAGCGCCAGGAAACACGTGAAGTTGCCATGGACATCACAGGTACACTACACTTGTCCCTAGAACACGACGTATACAACTTACTCCGAAATGCTACATCCAGTTATACTCCATTTCATATAAGTTCGCTAAAATTTGACACCTACTTATGGGCAATAAGGTTTTAAGATTTTATGATTTGTGGCACATTGCAAGTCAAACTTTGCTGTGTAAATGGTGAAATAGACATTTCCGGCGCATTTCATAACTAAAATTGTCTTGCATTTTGCCACAAATCACAAAATATAAAAAAATATTGCCCATTAAGTAGCTGTCAAATTTTACCGAACTTATATAAAAGAGAGTATAATGTTATGCAATGTGCTGCTGAAATTAAAAGGGTCTGTCATGTAAATCGGTGTTATTTTTGAACGATTCTTGCAATGGTGGCACGTTACAAACTAAAGAAGTATTTTGTACACACGCCATTGCAGCAAATGGTGTCACAGAAAACCAGAGACTACACACAGGCAAACAGACAAGTAAGCAAACAAAATTGTGTGTGTGTACCTATGTTTGCCAGTTGCAAACAAAGTCGTTTTGTTTACTGTCTGACTGTGTGCATTCTCTGGTTCCCTATGGCACCATATGCTGCAATTGCGTATGTACATAATATGTCTAGTTTGTAAGTTAACAAGGCGCTGAAAATGTTTATTGAAATTTAAAGGAATTTGAATCATAGAAATATATTTTCCCACCTTTTTGAGAAAATATGTGGCCAAAATGTGACATGTATTTAGCGTAACCCATTGCACCGAAATCAAAGTTACAAGACTTTTCCTATGACCTTAGAAGAATAGGTTTGGACACTCGTCTAAAAACTTGACTGCTAGTTGATTAAATTGACTCTGGCTCGCTGATTAACAGTGGTCTGAGTCTAGCATGGTGGAGATAGGCGTTATTGATGTTCACTTATTTGGAAGCCATTTTGTGGTGGCCGTCCTTTGCACGTATGCTAATGGAAATTATCACTTCTGTCATAATTTGTAAAAATAAGAAAGAAACATACATACAGTATTAAAGTTTTTATAACATCTTGTTCGTGTTTGGTAAGAAACGTGTCTATTTTCCTATGTTCACACGCAAATATCAGACCGCTGCGAAGTGGCGCCAGCGGCAATATTATCAACTATCAGTCAACAAGCTTGTCAAACCAAACACGTTGGTAAATACGCCAGTGTTGTGTACTTGCAAGGTCGTGACCCAATGTTGCAGGTTGACTCAAGTACAACACATGTGTACCAGCGACACGCTAGTCCTGTCAAGTGACCAGAGTACACTGTCACTATCACAAAATAAAACTGACATTTCCAGCAAAAATACTGTGAATAATAAATGATTATTTTCAATTTCTTTGGTAAAACATTTGTTTCAAATTTTTATTTCGTATTCATAATATATTAATTTAAACTTTAATGATTTTTTCTACTCATCTCTTAAATACACATTTTTAAAATATGTGTTATTTCTATGTTAATTAAAAATTGTGCAGTATGCTTAAAATTAAAATAACATGTTATAACAGCAATATATGTTCTTTTTGCCAAGTTTTTAATCACATTGTGCAAAGGGGAAAACAAATATAAATTAATTAATTTTCGTTATATCAATTTGCAATGTAAATATTTTAAACAAAAAATACTCCACACACGTTACCTGCGATAATGTCTGCCACTGTATGTGATAAACTTCAACAAAATAATTGAATACCTATGTTATAAGTAATTTTAAAATGAATGTTAGAAAATGCGTAGAAAATGCGATCATTTAAAATGTTTATAAAAATATTCTACACTCCGCAGTACCCCTTAACAAATTTTAAATGTTACACTTTTCATTCAAGAATAATGGCAATGATCCAAATAGGCAGAACACTTAAGGCTCGGCTTCCCTGGCCACATTGGATTATTTTATTTTAAATGTTTGTAAAAAGAATTTTAAATCTGCAAGTATAGCGCAAATTATATTTACGTTGCACTTCACTAGATGCATTATGACTTAGTTAATGTATGATCACTCGACAATCTGTGTCAATATTTTTTTTCAGAACTGATTATGGCATTATTACACGTAACCAGCTCAATCGCCATTTCTCTACTGTAGTGCAAGGTAAACAAAATTTGAGGCACATCCGCAGATTGAACATTTTTCGGCTGAGAATTAAAAAAAAAAAAAAAAAAAAACTTGTTATCAGTGTTAAAATTTTGGCACAGGATAAATTTCTTTCACTTGAGCGTTGGTACCGGTAATGGTTGCAAACTGACCAATAACAGAGCGTGTTTGAATTTTATATTACATAAAGTAGATAATTTAAAATGCCAAATTGATTTATTGTAATTTTAAAATTAAGTTAAATTACTTATGTCGTTTACAAGCGTATTTCAATTTAATATTACTACAGTTTCGTAATTTTCTGGTCCCTTAGCTATAGCAGCAAAACTAGCGGCAGAAATTTTCCATGTGTCAAACTCTCCCATAAGAGAACACACTTCCATTCTAACCTGTAGTAGAATTAACCTTACTACGTCATATTTACTGAATATGAAGAGCGAAGTCGAGCCTAAGCCCTCTGTTGTGAAGGAACGCGGTGGCCGAATGGTCAGACAATTCGCCTCTCACCAAGGCGAACCGGGTTGGATTCCCGGCGGGGTCGGTCCCAGGATTCCCGCATGTGGGAATCATGCCGGACGATGCCACTGGTTTTCTCGGGGATCTCCCGTTTACCCCGCTCCATCATTCCCACGCTGCTCCATACTCACCTCATGTCACCCCTCAGCAGCTCTGAAGACCTCGATGTTAAGCGCTGAACATAATCTCTCACTCAGTCACTGTGTTGTGATGGAGGTGTATGAAGCAGTTCACATGTGTAGTGTATTGTTGCAGGATGTGTTCTGGTGATGGTGTGCTCGCTTGTCGTGTACTTCACTGACGAGTGTGTGGCCAAGTATGTGGATCCAGCCCTCGCCATATTGTCCTCTGCTATACTGGTTCTTCTCAGCTGTCCTTACAGTATGTACCCCCTCAGGTTGTCTTAAAGTCATTTAGCCCTAAATAACATCTAAATAAAACCACAGTGTAGCTACCATCTGAGTGAAACCCTCCAAACTAATAATAACTTATGAACCCCCAATATAATAACGACTTACAAAATAAATCACAACTTTCGAGAACTGGTATTCTTACCGCAGACTGACCGCATGTGTGTTCGAATGAAAACTGTTTGAATATTCATTATCTACATATAACCATTACATTTGTCATTCATTAGCAGAACCCAGCACAAGTCATGCCAGTGTTTATGGGGGACCTGAATTCCAAACCATGCTAACGTCAAAATTTAACGATTCATTTACTGTGTGTTTTTATTTCTATCTGGAATTTATTACTAATGGGTAGAGACATGCAAAATTCGCGTTATCATTTGGTACCAGACTAAACTTCACTTTCCTATACATAACAGAGCATAATATGCCATTCAATTGGTCAAGAACTTTTATATGTTGTCATTGACGTGTGTTACGTCTTTACAGAGATTGGCCTCTCTACCGTGTAATCATTCTCCGCGGCAAGTCACGACAATATTGGCCCGCGGGAGACGTCGAACAAGTCACTTGGAGTCTAGTCAGCTGTCAGAAAATAATGCGAATTTCGCATGTCTCTACTAATGGGAGAAAAATATTGTATTTTAATTAGTAGCCTATTTAATTTATATATAAATGCACATGAAGAAGATATTTCATTATGTTACTATTTCATAAATTTTGGAGTTGGGTTTTCGAATTCAGGTTCCCATATATAAAAGTGGATCTTGGTCGTATTGCGTTGCTTTGCTTCGTGTCTTATACACCATCAGAAGTTGCTAGGTACAGAAGCCATCTAGTGTCGAGTTGACGAGTTAGAATAAAATGGATAGCATAAAAAGCTTTCTCTATGATGAAATACGTATGTTTAATTTGCTTCATGGTGATCGGTCAAAAGGCGTCATAGCAGTTTATACATATCGTATACATACATATATATATTCACATTCATTGTGTGTATAGAGAATACGTTAGGAGTAAGACACATACGACTATAAAATTAATAATGTATGTTCGGAGTAACATATTATATAGTTATTTAAAAGAACCGGACGAACAACGCTTAAGGGGATCGGTGTATATTACACATGTAATACTAAAATTGTGATATATGCCACATTTAACTTATTACCATATTTTAAGTTGCATAATGTGTGTAAAATTTTTTACATTTTTTATTTAAAGTTTTTACATCACGTTCTTTATGACAACTACAAATTAGTTCGTTGTCATGGAATTTAAAATGGGGTAGCCTACTAGTAATGCTCTGAAGTATAAGAAATCAAATTTGAAATGATTTTCCCGTTAAGACTATAAAATAACTATAAAATAATTTTGTCAGAAAAATGAACCATTTCGATACAAAACAATTTGCTTCACTCTTTTACTACTGATTGGTCGAATCAGTAATGTAAGTAACTCAAATCATTGAGTGAAAATTTTACTTTTCGTCGTCTTCCTCGTTGATTATATGACATAACACTGAAACTGCTGTCATAAAGTACGCGTGAATTACTAAAATCCTTACAAACTCCTCATAAATGCAGCAGCTTCTACACGTTCTGTTTTGAGATCACGTAACTTCAAGAAGGTAATTTACACACACACACACAGATATGTATATAAACACAACACTTGTTTAGGCTGTGTCGAAATCGAAATGAACATTAGAAAAGCAGCGGAAGAAAACATACACGTTCAATTATTCCTTTTTTCAACAACATCAGATTATGTTGTTTCAGGGTTGCTTAATCGCATGTTTACGATTGGAGCTCTTTGCACAGTCCGACGATCACTGTAGACAATACCCTTAAGGGAGAAGTGTTTCGGGTAATTTTGAGTTATAAATCTGGTCAACACTTTAACTCATACATTTTGGAAAGTGGTTGTCAGCCAATGACAATATTTCAGAAGTTTGACAATAGGCTATTTATTTCACTAAAACATGAGTTAGTTGGAAACCTTTTTTATATATTCAGGAATATTTATATTTCCACCACTTATTAGAATTACACAATAAGTTTAGTGTGGAAACCTCATCACAATCGATAATTTGTCATAGGACATGACAGATTTATGTTTACAATACTTGTCAAGATTTGTCGGAACGGATTAGTTAACTCCGTACATCGTATATGTTATACACTGTCACTCAGGTAATTTGTAATTTAGGTGTTTTGTTGTATTATATGTCTTCCTTTGGTGTTCGATTCACAGGTATGAGATGTTGAGACGAACTGTAGCAGTGAAGTGTATGGTGACGTTGACGTTGGCAGCAATGGCTGAGCGTGGTACTACGGAGTGCAGGATGTTGTTGTGGATGTTGTTGCAGTGAAGGAGTCGGGCCTGATACTGCTGCAGACAATGCCTGACACCATCAATATAGACTCACTACGTGGAGAGTTCCTCAAGGCGTTCCCAGCTGTCCTCAACGTGCATGACCTACACGTGTGGAGGCTGACAGCCAGCAAGGTCTACACGACAGCGCACGTCGTCTTCCTCAGCACCAAGGTGCGTCCTGGCTAGCCAATAGCACTGCTAGAACACTCATAGTACTTCCATAGTTCAAGGTCACCTGGCACAAGACACTCACATTCTCCCTACTTATACATCAACATCGTGGTCCGGATTCTATTTCCTGGCGGTTCGCTCTCCAATTTTCGTCTCGTGGAAAACTCGGTAGACTTTGCAGTCGGTTGTACGGGTTTCTTGAGAGTATCGTAATTGGGGTAACTTTGGTCATGTGGTGGGACTTAAATACATTACAAAAACATTGTTTTTCCGAAATATGTTAGCCTTGGTTGAATATCTTTACTTGCAGAAAATTCCTAACAAAAATTAGCCCTATGACACCTAATTAATATTTACTCACAGTTGAAAATCATGTAAAATAAAAATAGCATATAAGTGTCTTAAAGTAAACACCACTTACGATGCACTTTTTTTTTTCGTATTCACGGTCAATCGTCGCCTCATATATTATTGGTAATAGCTGACCGAATCTCCTCACTCCATCAGTTCCTCGTCCCATGTACATAGTGAAAGGATGAGAGAATGTGTTGGGAAAATAAGAGGGTGGATTGTATATACAAATAGTCACTCTGTTTACTATAACACAATTAGAACTGCGGGTGTAATGTATTTACTAACATCAGTAATACGTGATTGATAATACGTGTAACCAAAGTAAATGATTTTGTGTTGTATGCGTTGTTAATATAAAACCATTCGCCCAAAACTAAGTGAGTATATACCTTATTTAAAGTAATTTAAAACCATACATTTTTCCTTTGTGCGTGAATGTAATACGTATGTGTATGTACATATGTATATATACACATACATACGCCAGATATGTATATATATACAAACACACACATATATGCGCCAGTAGCGGAACACATTTATAATATTACCTAATAATTAAAAGATTTGTTGAAAGTCGCATGAATAAGAAAATCACTAAATAAAGACCAAAGAAGAAAAACCATAGAATACAATTTCGCAATAGTTTTTTTGCCAGTATGTCCCATTCCTTTCTGTAATCTCTTACACCGGAATAATAGTCACGAAAGGTTTCCCTCAGTGCGAAATATCCCGTGTTTGGTTCTCAGTACTACAGCTTTATTTGATAGTTCAGCATAAAATCTATCTACTGTCAAACAAATATTTATTTTTGCTGTCCAAATATTGCAATTGGGCTGAGACGTGGCCGTCTCAGGAAGGAGTATTTAGGGACGTCACTGTGGACGAGACGTGTAAATATACACCAAGTTAGGAAAAGGTATTCTAGTATGTCTATGATTTTATAAATATGTCGTAACTTGGCAGATAGGAAATATATATGTGTATATGTGTGTATATATATATATATATATATATATATATATATATATATATA
>PNEQ01001118.1:49672-86223 GCA_003012365.1 Medauroidea extradentata | reverse complement strand
GATAAAACGACTTGTATTGTATATATTACCAAGGCAGCAATAACTCTCCCAAGAGCATTTGTAAATCGAAAACAATTCCAAGTCCTGTGGTGATAAGGGTTAGGCTTGATGTGTGCCATTTCTGTTACGTGGACCGAGCGACAGGGAGGCGCATTATTGATCGGGCCTAGCCGACGGGGCAAGGAATTGGCCCTTTCAGGGCGATAAAATAAAAAGGGGGTAATTTTGTTTCAACAATCAAATTATTTACTTTACCATCTACAAAGAAATCATTTTATTACCGGTACGCCAAGAAAATGGTATTTGACTCGACCAAACCTGTTTCCTCAGTGTACAGTGCAGACACCAATCTCGAAGTTATTCACGTGAATATTTTATTGGTTTCGTTTTATTTGCTGCTTGAAATGATTACATTCCCGGACTACGTTATCTGTAAATACGTAACATTTATTAAATTGGAATACTTCCCACCATCTTGGATCCATACAAATTTGCTCCCAATTTATTTAGATACCTACATTTGACCGTGATTGGGTGTAGAACTTAGACTGACTCATTTCAAAATATGGCTTGTGGAATCACATAAATTGACTTTCAACAAGTTGTTCTGCAACCCCACAAATCAAGTGAATAGAAGAAATGCATTTATGTCACATGTTCAAAACTTCCTTCAAGTCGTATTCTACACATATCCATGGCCTAATGTACAAAAATAAATCGGAAGTGTAAACTATAGTTAAATTAATCCAAGATGGCCGCTGGTTTTATCTTAAACGTTGCAGCTGGGCAGATGATCAGTGTCATGACATCTAACCTTCAAGACTGAGGTGGAATAATGGCAGCACTGGACGTGGAGTAGTGGTAACACTGTACGTAGAGTAGTGGCAACATCGGTCTACCGTTAGGTAGGTCAAGGGTTCGATTCCTATTGTGACTATTCTGATAATATCGGTCTCCCGTGTACAGCAACTACCAGACATGTTACTGCGCAGTATTTCTCAAAGTGCAGGGCGAGAACACAATTATATAAAAAAAGCGGGGCTTGAAAACGGTTAGTTACAATATAGGGAATAAGTTCATTTTTCAACTACGATATTATTTAATGATATTATTACTATGAACAATATTTTGTGGTTTTATTTATTAACGTTTTGACAGTTTTTTTTTTAAATTTCATATTTATTTGGTAACGTTTTTATTTTTGTAAACAATACCTATGGTTTGGAAAAATTCAAACTTAACCAGACATCTGTACTAAATTTTAACCTGTTAATTTTAGAAAGCTATGTAATTGTATCAATTAATAAACATAACCGAAAATAAACACAGCGGGCCTAATCTGTTTTCAGGATTTAAAGCAATCCCAGTGCAAGTTTTAAAATTTCCAGACAACGTGTATGTTTTTCAAGTAGATCACATTAAAAATAAATTTTTTATTAAAATGTTTAATACTTTACAAACAAACGCCGAGTTTTGGGTGATTTAATTTTACCTCGTGATGTCAACTGAATTTAGTTGGTTGGCAATGTATTAACGTCCACTTAAGCGTTATTTCGGTTTTATATATATTCTTCATAAAATCTTGTCACGAGTTATTACCTATTATAGAGTTACTATAAAGGTATTTAAAACAATTTCAGGTCAAAAAGTGCTAAGTATTGTCTAGAAAACCAAAACATGTGTATAAAATGTAACATCTACCGTGATATTTGCTCATTCAATTTATGATGTAAATAAATAAGTGTGATGCTACATGTAATGTTGAAGAAACGTTGATGAGGGTTTTATGGTCATTAAAAGTTCAATAAACACTGTGCCGTAGTCATTACTCTACATATGCTTCACAAATTATCGTGTCTGTATTTCTACTGTACGGCAGAGTTGCCGTTGCAGAAAACAATAAGGCAACCACAGGAAACATTTGGAGTTGTAACTATTCCTTTTAAATACAAGTGGTGAATTATCTCACATAGACTTGAGAAATGTCACGGTCTTACTAGAGACATAACTACTACGCTTGAAGATGTTCAGCTTTATGGAGCATTTACACGAGCTACGAACTACTTCAGATAACTTTCTCTACCTGTTGTAAGTAAACTAGTAACATACTACATGTAGTTCCTAACACATATCTTCTCTGCTGCTCTCCCATTTGCTACTTCGAGTAACGAGCTGTGTAACAGATATTGCCCCTTCTTGGCGTGACATTTTGTGCACGGTAAATTAAACAAGCATTTATGTTTAAAGTGTCTATGTTCGTTTTACACGCACAGCAGCATTGCAGTTAGATGCACTATAGTTAAAAACTTATCAATGTTGAGTTAAGTGTAGATTGTATAATAATTCAATATTGTACATTTCAGGTTCCAAGTTTGTTGATGTTTAAAAGATCATTAACTTGGTTGAGATGTGTCACCTCGTAAGCATGTCGAGCGTTTAACATTGTCAAACACGGCTGCCGAATTCGTTCAGCTAAACTTGTTTAACAGTTGGTGGACCTGGCGCCTAAGACGTGATGTAGCGTCGTACGGAAAGTATGTTTTCTTGCGTAACTATTCAAATGTTTCAAATGCGTTTACCTACAAAAAGAAGACCCACTTCAAACTGTTTCCCTATGGTTTTAAAAATGCCGTCCACTATCTATAAACAGATTTCCAAGCTCCTCAAAAGTGCCAAAAATGACTTCTTCACGTTGCAGTAACTGAGAAAATATCAACCGTAATCGTAAAACAAAATCATAGAAACCTGCATTGGACTTAACCACATATTTGCCACAAGCCAATTAACAGGGCCATCGCTTTAAGTCCCGTTGAAAACCAGGTTCTACGAAAACACTGCACGCAAGCTTAGTCATTCGCTCCTAGAGGCGATGAGGTGTTTGACGGACGTGTTATACTCGACTTATCGCCTTCCCTGTTTCTGTCCCTCAAATGTAAGAAGAAAGCTACCGTCCACTGACTCTTAAGACCTCTAGTTTGACCGTAGCCAAATATCTACATACACTACGAAGCGAGGGAAGCGAAGTCTGCCGGGCGACGTGAAGAGCAGTACCTCTAGGAAGTTCATGTGCGCCTGATACAACTAGTCCAGTGACGTGGTATTTTGGCGTGGTCTGGCTGCGCTCGTAGATCCTGTGTGATATGCAACCAACCGGGCATGTAGAATATCGTGTGTCGCGTGTTGCCTACCTCTTAAGGTTCCACATTTTCTCTGTAATTTTACATTTTCTCGCGAACGGTTCCCTTGAGCGTGTTGTGACAAGGCATTTTATTTTGTTCATTGAGACCTCTTGCTACTTACTAGCAGTGCCAGTTAATATTTTTAAAATATGTAATGACAAAACAAAATATTAATGCTATATCATGTAAGGCTTGATCAACTCATTACCTAATAAAGGTGAAAACTATTGGAAACCGTCTTGTACCAGATTGCAAACCTTGTCATTATTAAAATTGTTTCTGGAAATGCATTATTTATTTTTCCTTACTTTTGGTATTTTAGCAAATATTGCTTTTCAATTCAAATTATTAATCACCAATTTATACCTTAAGATATGCGTAAGCTAAAAACATTGTTTTGTATAACTTTTCATCGATTTTTTACAATGTATCACCTGACAAAGTCTGTAACGAACTTTTATTAACATTCTGTATATGTCAGTTCTACCTATTAAATTTCTACTTTGACGTTTTGAAAACCAATCCAGCCAACGATCACATTGCTGAATGTTAATTTTTGTTATTTTACCCACTAATGAACTATTATATTGAACTATTTAATTTGCTCGATTATTATAGTTGATATAAGTTGAAGATGAATCAGTACAGTGTCATTGGTGATATCATGTTATGTGTTCCAGGACTATTCGCAGATAACTAAAGACATCACAGAGTTCTTCCGAGAGCATGGCATCACCCACATCACTATTCAACCCGAGTTCTACAAGGTAAGCTGACATTTGCTACATTTTACAATGTGGTGGGGGAAAATCAGTGCAATAGTTCTCTGAGCCAAGAAGCAAATACTATACAATATTCATCAAAAGGTTCCAGTAAAATTAGCATCCCATAAAAATTATAACATTGAATAAACCACAAGCAAATATCCTCCAAATTCTCCCTAGAAAAATATGTGCTATAGATTTTAATTATATCTGCATGTGATGAACTATCGTATTAACTGTCCACTTTATTACGTTTGTTCTTCATATTTTTGATTTGAAAATGGAATATCATGTTATGCAAACAGGTTTGTTACCTAGTCATGGCGATAAGTAACGGAACTTTGGAATTTAAGCACTTGCAATGTGTTAACAAGTTATGACTTAAATTAAAAATTTTAAAAACCCTCGACTCACATGATACTACATTTCAAATCGACCAGACCAGTAGAATCGCTCACATTCACTAAAAAAAAAAATAGAACAGAACTGATGAGCTTTAAATAGCTTAACATACGTCATTGAATCATTGTTAAGATCACTCTCGATCAAGTCAGCTTTCGAAGAAAAAAACCGCATCAAAATATGTCCGTTCGTTTAGGAACTACGATGCCACAGATACACAGACACACAGATACACAGACACACAGACACACAGATACACAGATACACAGACACACAGATACACAGATACACAGACACGTCAAACTTATAACGCCCCTCTGTCTGCTACGCCGGGGGTTAAAAAGGGATGTAAAATTGCGGGGCAGTTCACAACTAATCCACAAAATCAGGAGGGCAATTTCATCTAAAATCCAAAACCGTGAATAATTCACAGGAGATATTATTTAACATTACATAAGTTAAATTACATACGATGTCACCAAAAGGAATCATGTGGATAGTATTTGGGATAGTTTATTTCTCTCACACATTGAACAGTAGCAACATGAAAGCAGTGAGTTAGACAATGTCTTAGTATACAAGACAATGAGTTACAATGGTTACATTCATCACACAATTATCGACAGTGCCATTCAACAAATAGCAAATTCGCTCTACTGCTAAAACCGACTTGCGTAAAATCAAGTGACCTTGTTAAGACGTCCCGTTGAAACGCGAATTCACACAATTGCGGATTTTTTTTTAATCGGGTCTTGTTAATTCGGCGTTTCACTGTAATATAGTTTTATTTATTCATTACAGCGTCAAAACCAGTCTACAATGCCGATAATTTGCCCACAGATAATCTTACTTATTCCCAAAAGAAGAAATCTACGATAAGAAAAAATAACCTGAAGATATCACTTGCATTAAAATTGATTAGGAGCGCAACAATTACTTAGTTAGTATTTCTCTTTTTCTGAAACTTTTATTTCGAAATGCAAAGGAGCATAAATCGTGTACATAAAAATTCCTGTAAATGAAAATTGAAATTAAAAATAATTTGAATATCGTTATAGAAAATAAAAAAAAATCCAAGAAAAGAGGTTTTGGCATTTTTAGCAAATATTTTGCTAGTGTGACGCAGTCTTTTATCATTGTCTCTTATGTCGGAATTAAAGTCTCACAATTATTATGGCATTATATATAGTTAAAGAGGAATGAATACATCACAGTAGCCAACTTTTTCTCACAAATTTGATAGAAAATAGCTTGTAATTTTGCACTTATTTGTGTTGAGAACATCAAACTCGTGAAAATCTCAATAAAAATGTTAAGAAGTTAATTTATAAAGCACTTATTTTTAAAAGGTTCCCTACCAAAAGGGCAGGGAATAAATTGTTAATTAATATGAAAATAAAGTACTACTCAACAGATCAATTTTGAGGTGATTTTTCCAATAAAGGTTTTTTGCATATAATGTCTTGAGGGCGCAGCCTACCTGCACGTTATTAGATGCTCAGAAGTGACGCAGCTATAAGGAAGAACGTATCACATATCACATCGCCACAACGTGCAAAACCCTGAACTAACGTACAAGATTCCCGCCGATATATTTTTACTATGTGACATTTAGCGAAACCACATAATTTTTAACCCCCGACGCAAAGAGAAGGGTGTTAAGTTTGACATGTCTGTCTGTGTATCTGTGAGTCTGTCTGTGGCATCGTAGCTCCTAAACGAATGGACCTATTTTGATGCGTTATTTTTTTTTTTTTTGTTTGAAAGCTGACTTGATCGAGAGATTTCTTAGCTATGATCCAAGGAAATCTTTTTAGCCGTTTAAAGATAATCAGCTCCTTTACAATGTTTATTTTTTTTTTTTTTGTGAATGTGAGCAATTCTGCTGGTCTGATCGATTTGAAATTTAGTATACTGTAAGTCTGGGGTTTTCTTAATTTTAATTTAAGTCTTAATTATATTACTGGAAGTGTGTTGTGAAGTTCAGTACGTGTTTATACCCGAGTTTGTAATACATACAGTTAGCACATTTTGAAGTGCGGTAGTCTGAATAGGAGTGTTTTTTCTTGCCGTACGTTGTTCAACGGCCACGTGTGAAATAGTTTCGTAGAGTAAACGTATTTGTCATTTCCCCGCACATCGCAGTGCATTTCAAGCAGGTTGTACGTAGCGTACTTTAAAACTTGGCGAAGAAAAGTTTTTTTTCTGACAATAGTTCGCTCAGATATATATTTTAAACTTGCATTTCAGAAATTCATTAGACTACAATTAAAAATGCTGAGATTTTCATTTGACAGTATTATTCAACAATAAGTTTTAGAATAGGTACTTTTCGTTTAAAAGAGATAGCATTAAGTTTTTTTCAGATGAGAGTAAATTAGTTTTGACTGTCTCCATTTGAACTATGTTGCTGTAAATGTAAATGTAAACGAATTTTTCTTCATTACTTCCTGAATGAATGTTTTTACAAGATTAATTTAAACATAGAACTGAGGTTAAGCAAATTAACTTATGTTGCATTATACACATTATATCAAAATAAGTACTTAAGGTACAACATTTTACGGTAATTAGTATTACTCAACTTGTAATGAAAGAAACATATGTCGCTATCAATTACAGCAAGTGTAAAACTACACAATTACCATAAACTGTAATGTTTCAGTAGACATATGTTCAGTACCTAACTCTATATTCCCTGAATATTCTGTAACGATTAAAAAATTGTATATTCTGTATTTAGGTGAGACATTCTAGCCAGGTTACATTTTCAAAAAGAGCCACATTGTGGAAACACTCGTGCTAAATAAGTATTATTAAGAAATATTTTATTTTCTTTACTGTCTATAAAAAACTCACAACTTAAAATAATGTGTTTTGTGACAGTAGCATTCTTTACAGGCTCGTAGTAGGCCTGTGCTAGTGAAGGAAAAAAAAATTTATTTTCAAAATGTATTTACTTTTAATGGTGGCGTTTCCTCCCTCTCTATGGACACGCCATTGGTAAAGCCACTAATTATTTTATTTTGTTAAAATAATTCTCCGCTATCTTGTTTCAATGACTTATGTGCACATATTCGACTCTGTTTCATGGATGCCTCTAATACTCGGTATCTTAGGTTCCCACCCTTACCGACGTATTGTGTCGCAGTAACTTTATTCTCATTGGCGCAGGGAAATGAGTAACACATCTGAACAAGGACACACTGCCAATAACCATGAAGCATAGCTGCAGATGTGCATGTCATAGACGCAGCTAAAGGGTGAGAAGGGCCCCAGGACCGGTGCATCCCCCCCCCCCCGGTCCATCGTAAAGAAATTAACCAACAAATGCTGCAAAGGTGAATGAAATTGTAAGAGGTCTCGAAAATAGGCTGAAAGAATTTAAACTGTTATGATGCTGGATGGAATACTGTGGAAGTATTAAACCCTTAAGACGTTTGCCCGAGATATCTCGGGCTGTACATCAGCAAGAAAAAAAATTTAAAAAATAATCATAATAGTATTTTTTTTTTTTTTTACTTTTGAGAATTTTTATTGCCTAAAACATATATTTATGTTTAATTTGTTTAAAAAATTTAATATTTTTAGCAAACACAGTAAGAAGAAAACCTGACACTGAAGAGGTTAATGTACTGTAAGATATGTATGCGCAGTACAGGGAATGTAAATATGAAGGTTTGTGCCCCTCTCGAAGTTATGTTCTAGTTGCACTACTGCATAAGTCAGTGAAACAACCACTGTGTATTAGTGGAAGGTGAGCTGTATATAAGAATGTATATTGGCGTGTGCAGCTGAACAACAGCAGTATAATGGCTCCGGTGCCGAGTGAACGAGATGTGCTGTGCTTGATGAAGTGCAAGTCGGACTGGTGCCACGCCCAGCAGTGCTGTTCCAACTTCTCCGACGACCCGGACAAGGTTGTCGTACGTGCCGACGGACACGGACACAGCCACGCGCACGGACATGGACACGGACACGGACACAGTCATGGTCACAAGGTGAGGTCGCCCAACTATGTGTGTCAAAATTTCCATATTTTACGAGGCCACATGGCCACCAAGAATGACCTCGTAAAATCGCTGCCTCTTAAAATCCAATACTTGTCAAATGGGGGCTAGGCCTCATAGTGCACGAGAATGACCTCGTAAAATTAATGCCATGTAAAATCTTGTAAAATCCACTGCTCGTAAAATGGGGGTTAGGCTAAACAGTGGCCGAGAATGACCTCGTAATATCACTGCAGTATAAAATTCAGTACTCGTAAAATAGGGGCTAGGCTCCACATTGCCCGAGAATTACCTTAATTACTGTATTGTAAAATACCACTCTTTTAAAATCGGGATTCTTCTGTATATTTGATACAGTCGCTATTACAGTACGTGCTCTCACACACAAAAAAATGTATGATAAATAATGCTACAGCAGACGAAGCGCATTATAACCCTGCTGTTGGAGACTTTATTCTGATCTGTGTAATGAAGGTTTCACGGTGTGTTGTTTCTATCATTTACTTCGGTTAAGGGACATAATGACATGCGTTTAAGCCAAATCAGTGGTATAACAAGCTGTTATATACGTTATCAATATTTCAACAACTTCTTTGATCTGGGAACCTAACAGCCAAAAGAATTAGCTTAATTTATTACACCTGCAGAACAAACACAATCAGATGGTTTTACAAAAATGTTGTGAGGCAGATCATGTAAGAGTTCAACTTTTAAAAAATTTATCAAAGTTAAGTTTGTTTGCATCCAAAATTTTAACCAAGCAAATTGCTTACTCATGTTCAGACTACAGACACATACGAAAACGTTATTCGATCTGTTCTACAGAACTCAAGTTACTCTATAGGCGTTCAAAACCTGGTGCAAGTGCAGTAAGTTATGCACGTGTTTGAAATCTCTAACTATTCAACTTGATCGAAATTCGATAATTAAGGGGGTGAAATGTGTTTTCAAAGAATCCCTGATATCTCGTTAACCAGAAAAGCTATCATAATTTTTTTAACTTCAAAATACGTTTTGCCCAAACAAATGCATATTTGCGAATTTTTCAATTTTGCTAAATTCGAAAATTAAGGGGGTGAAAAGCCGTAAAATGTGTTTTTCGTTAATCCGTGATTTCTCCTAAACCATTTCAGATAGTGAGGTTATTTGTTCTTTACAATAATGCTCAAGTAAATATCTAAAAGTACTTTAAGAATTTTTCGAAATTCGTCCTTGCAAGGACTTGAAAGCTCTTAAAAAATAAAACGTGTTTTTAATTAATTCCACTCATCTCCTAAACCAGTGGAAATATTCAAGTCGTTTTTTCTTTAAAATAAATGTTACGTAAATATCAAAAAAGTAATTTCAGGATTTTTCGAAATTCGTCCTTGAAAGCTGTTAAAAAAATTAAATGTGTTTTCAAATAATCATTTGTGCCCTTTATACCCGTTGAGATACCGAGATGATTTTTTGATAAGAATGAAGCTTATGTAAATATCTATAAATCAAATTCAGGATTTTATGAAATTCGTAAATTAAGGATGTGAAAAGCAGTAAAATGTTACAGTCCCCTTAAAAAATAGAGTGATCACGGAGAAATAATTCAACAGTTGTTTCTTTTTGCCAACCTACCCATAAATAAAAGCTCTTTGGACTGTAGCCACTACATGCAAAATAATTATCACGGCCTGCCTTTAAGCATTCACTCAGGTATTGCACAAAGTTTGTGGTGTGGGAGGGGTGGGGTTACGTGTTCGTATCCCGTGCAATACTTTGCGATGGGAATTACTATGACATCATACGAGCATATTGCGCACACTCTTTACACTGAGCTAAGACAATTTATAGTTCACTTTTATTGAGTACGCTGGCTGTTAAATGCCTTCATCACATATTTTATCCAGAGTTACTGTTTACATTACATAATTTCAAAGCCGGGTAGCTATTTTATAGAGAAATAAAGATGAATTAAAAACAAATATGTTCTGCAATTAAAGTACGCTCAGCGAAGTGGACTGGATAAAGCTGTTTGTATTTGTTTTAAAGATATACAGAAACACCATAAATTAATGTGTAATAAAAATTTAGTTAGTCACTCTTTTCTATAGTACATATGGCGAAGCCGCAAAGGGACAGCTAGTTATATTATATTGTATAGTGTTCTATGCTTAGCAGCAACAATGATGTCTATGGAGTATTAAATTAAATTGTTTATTTTCCAAGTAGACCAAAAAATGATGTGCTGTATTATTGACTTGTGTCTGGACTGCTGGGTAAGTTTTAATTATTTTCAAAAACACCAATGATAAAATAAACATTTCCAATAACCTAAATCCACTTTGTTTTATGACCTAAATGTTCACCAAGAGAACATTGTCACCACATAAAGTAACATTAACCTTGATGCTTAATAATGTAGAACTGGCATATTTGCTTGAATTGTCAGTCACACTAAACAATACATCTTCAACTTACGGATGCTCAATCCCTACTACCTTTGATTGATAAGTTTCATCTCGACATTGTTGCAGTGGCTGGTCAAGGCTCTGCCTTTTCCTTACTTTGAAACGAGAAACTGCTGACAAGTAACAATTGATTATCTATCGTGTGCAACTACGGTCAGAATACAATCACTGACACCACAGCATATGGAATCCAAAATGTGAACTCAATGAAAATCTGTATTGTTCTGACGTATAAAACAAACTTTTTCTTTGCTCTCCAGCTCCTCACTAACATGGCAGATAAGAGGGAACGTTACCCCATCCCTCCTTATGTACATATTCTAAACCTGAAGACATAAATTATGTCTCTTGGCCCCTACTTTTCTCACATTTACATTTCTGACATTGGTATTTACTTGTAAGGAAAATGTAGACTATCTCACTCAAGTGTCAAATCACACTGCAAGAGGGAAGTAGAAGACCTGTTTTTTTTTATTCGTGGCCTCTCCCCCCCCCCCCTCAAAAAAAATAATTCTTGTTAAAACGTAGTAGGCATGTCCCTGATATTCCCCAATTAATGAGAGAAACAGTGAATCCAAGCTGACAGGGATTAACACCCCCTCCCTTCCCATAATTTCAATTATGATATTTAAGGTTGTTCTTGACTGGAAAACTGAAATCAGTTCAGCACCTTGAACTTCGAGGTTATGAAGCAAGTTGTGAGCAAGCAGGCATCTGTCTTAGTGCCAGAGCCGTTCCTTGGCCAGATCAACGGTCATTGTGTTTATACTGTACAACATTTGAAGAGGCATCACCATTGCATTTCTACAGCAAATTGTACCCAACTTGTCCGGGTGAGATTCTGCCTTTACCATTTCATAATTCTCTCTCAAGGAAAAAAATATGTAAATAATGTCATAAATTTTTATTGAATTCAATATTTTTATTGTTCCCTGACCTGTAAGTAATTTCTTGGTGATGAGAATTTTGCTCCAACTTGTTGCAATACCTTGTGTGCACATTTGCAGATGTGCTTTGTTGCTATCAGCAGTGTGTGTCTGTGTAGTGTGTCATTTATTTGACTGTACCAACGAGAAAACAGTTACTATGTCACTAGAAACTTACGGTAGATTCTGAGGATTTACATAGATCCAATCACTGAGAAGCAGAGCTGCAGACGTACACTTGTGGAAATACAAGATCATGCAAGATTATGTTTGCGAAAAATCAGTGGGTCTATCTACGAGTCAAATTGAAAAGTCAAAAATATACAAACATAGCCTAGATATACATCTTGTACATTCCCTGTAAAAATAATGTTCATAAGCAGAGCCTGCACATCAATTGTTGGAAAAATATTCCTGCAAATGTTTCTTTGAGGATTACATTCAGCTAATGGACTTCATTCAAGCAGAATGTTTATCAGGCCAAGCAATGTAACAGTTTTGTTTTCATTCATTTTTATTTATAAAATTCCTAATTGACAGGAAATGTAGGTATACGACCTGTATATTTAGCCAGTTGTAATAATATCAACATACTTTCTAAAGTTTTAGATTTCTGTGTACTTAATTTTTTTCATAAAACGTCACTTAATTGCTGTATAGATTTATGGGCTATATGAGGTGATATGTATTTCATTTTGAAAATGCTATTACTGATACAACTAATGTTTTTTACTGCAGTTACTTAAGAATAAAGTTCCAAAACTTAATATTATTAACATATAAGTTAAATTCTTTTGTGAAAGTTACATTGTACAGCATCACTACATTTTTTTATTTTCATTACAGGGCTTGAAGAAAAACAAATCTGAACAGAAGACCACCGATCGTGATGTCAAGTCCGATGCAAAGAAACTAGAAATTTCAACTCCTTTGTCCCTAAAGACACTTGAAACTTCCATCAACAAACAAGAATGTGCGAATGCAACGGATGCCTGTAACGAAAACAAAGTGGCAAACTCCCCCGCCGTTACGAACAGCAATCCACACCCACAAAATGCAGTTCCTCAGGTGTGTCGCGAAACTTTCGAGATGGACGAGGGCAAGCAGGGCGAGGCAGAGTGACGTGGCCCCTCAGCGACGAGGCGATCTCGCACTGTAGTCGGTGGGAGACCTAACTGCCTGTGGGGGTAGCGCACACCGATCTCAGTTCCTTCAAACACAACACGCAAGACAGCAAGCACACCCGCGTTCAAATACTTCCACTAGTTACCGCTGATGCAGCCCTTACCGTGTATGTTCCCGTACAGAAATGTGTTCATGCCAACTGTGCTATGTGTATTACTGTTTGCCGTTCACTGCTATGGAGACTGTCGCAGTTGTCTACCTGTATTTCTTTGTGCTGTGATAACAGGGGATCTATTTCACATGAGCAAGACTTTGTAGCGAATAGCGAGAAATATTTCAGAGTCACAGAGGCTGGTAAATACGCTAGAGACTTGTACATACTGAAAGTGTTGTAAATACACTGCTGTCATTCTGATACTATACGTGTTTGTTAATTTTTTAAAGTTTATTATTATGATGAACAATTTTGAGATCTCTTTTTAAATATTAAAATAGAACAAACTGTCTTCAAACCTAGGGCATTGCCTTCATTAGTGACAAACCCAATTCTATGGTTGGTTTGATTCCAACTACATACATACTGTGTACAAATTGAGAGTTCTTGCCATTATGCCAAATTCAGTGATTATGTCTCATTTTCTTTCAATGTTGTACGCCACAAAAACCTGTGGGAATTCAGCACACGATTTTCAAAAGACATTAACTGTTGGATTTTTTTTTGCCCGTGTATACATTAAAAAGTTTGAAAGGGAAAAAAATTAAATATTGAATGTGTTCAACTGGACGGACAGACAGTCAAAAACCAATCTTGGTGGGAGATATGTAGGGTACAAAACAAAACTGCCAGTGGTGGGTCAGAACAATGTAAGGACAGGCGAATATAGTCTGAACAATATATGTTTGTGTAACTTTGACAGTTCTCTTCTGAGAAGTACGTGTGTAAACAGTATTGCGGGGACCATGTTATTTTCGAGGAAGCTACAATGACTTGAAGGCCTACACAATGGAGCTACCAAACATGTTTCTCAGAAGAGAAATGTCAAGATCAGGCAAACTCATACTGCAGGGCATACTGGTAACACAAATCCGACATCTACATAATTTATTGGGAAGGGGGGGAAGAAAAAAAAACAATTTTATGGGGAGAGGGGGAGAAAAAAAATTTAATTGGTTCATGTAAAGACAATTCAACCAGTTCGCAAGTTCTGATTCTCAGTAAAATCTAAAATTGTTTTGATTCTTAGTTACATACTTGAAAAAAGTTATAAAAAAATTCTAAGTCATAGCTGTATGGAACCATTGAATGTGCAGTTTAAGTTAAATGCAGACACAAAACATTTCCTTCACTGTTACAAAATTTTTTTAGTGCTTTCAAACTCAAACGTCATGAAAATGTTAAGTACTTTATCATTTCAGTTGAGACCAATGCTTAACATATTTTATAATTTTTGTAGTACAGAAATAACAAACACTGCTGAGATAAAATTTGCAACTTTATTGTACCCTGTAAAATACTGTAAATATAGACAAAAAAAAAAAAAACAAGTAAATAAAAGTAATCTCAGTGCCAAATGTTAGCTTTCACCAGTCTGCCAAGTCAGAAATCTTTGTGATTCACGTAATTCTCACGACAACCAGCAATAGAAAGAAAATTTTTCCAATGTTATACTTTGGAAATACAGTAGTATGATAACTGAATACAGTACCTATTATTTCATCAGTGTCAACACAAAAATAAACATTTATAGTAACCTACCCATCAGTGCAGTTTTGAGAATCAAACTAAACATGTGTGAATTCTAAAAATCAAATTGTTTTGATTTTAATTATTTTCTTGTAAAATTACTATAATTTAACAACCGGCACTCAGTCCGCATCATAAAAAAATTTTTAATTATAAACGTCCATAAGAGATGCAATCCAATGAATGATACAACTATATTTAAAATACATTGAGTAAAGGTGATTCGGGATAAAGTGAACACTCAAAAAAAACCCTGATTATTTTCTATTTTCTGCCAGTTTATATTTTCCCACCGCATGTAAATATAAACATTGCCACGTGCTTTAATTTACACAGGCTCGTACAATGTTTACATCTACATTACATTGCTCCGATAAATGTTATCAATAATATCTACTCATTAAATACCTGTGAGTTAACGTCTTTTAATACTGGTTTCTGTGCATCCACTTTAATTTATACAACCTGTACTATTGCAGTTACGAATCTCATAAATATGTACACATTCAAATTGAATTTGTAGCTCAAAACCACCCAAAAAAACACATCTTAATGAAACACACAATTTAAGAATTCAAATTCCCTTCAGTTATACTGCCATGAATGACTACTAACTCAAAAACAACAGCGTATTTTCTTAGTGTGTAAAACAAAAAAAAATTGCTGTTTTTAAATAAAGATCGTAACACATAACTTACAGATTACCAATGAGAAAACAGTCAATTCTAATACTTTTGAACGTGTTTATATCAGAAACCTGTATTTATTGCACAACGGACGAACACAACAACGCTTTCAAGCTAAGCGGCGAAAACCTAACTGTCATGCCTCCTGTCGGTAGAATTTTGAACTACGTTGTATTTGACCACGTCAGCAGCATGGAGTGCTAGACGCAATTCACCTACGACTGTTGAATTTGAATGGCCCGGATGCATCACTTTCTGCTGGTGCTAATTAAATAGAACTATACAGTCAGTAGGTATGCCAATAATAGCATAAATCAATATTTTAAAGTATATTAAATATGGAGAGGTCGATTAACTTTGATGTTCTTTCAGTAATGTTGTATTTAAATATAAAATTCACAGTACTACATGCAATAATTCGCTGCCAACTGTGCAAGCAATAATGTAACTGCTGTCAATGTTGACTAAAATGCAGCAACTGCTAGTGGTTTTTTTTCAAAGGTTTAACCTTTAGTGCGCACTTTATCCCAAATGACCTATAATTGCTCAAATTATACCTTAAACCCAACTAAAACAGGTAACTTTCCAACCTTATACTAAATGTATCATGTGAAACTACCATTATTTTTGCAAATTGTGTTCTCACACTTACTCTAGTATAAATACTGTCTTGAATAAGCCAGAGAGCTGTAAAGCAAAGAGTATCTGTACAGATTGAAGTGGCAATTCAAGACAATTACGCCAATGATCAAAATTTCAGGGGAATATTACCTACAATGCAAGCAAGCGTCAATGTAAATTTCAAACAAAGAATTTATTTAAGACATAATCAGTAGGGCCACGATTTTGTCGCGAAAAGATTTCTGCCCCACTTTGTTTCCGTGACTCATGTGCACATCGGCAGTTCTGTTTCAAGGTTATTGGCAGCGTGTCTATGTTCAGACACGTTTCTCATTTGACTGCACCAATCAGAATAAAGATTATTGTGAGTCTGTACGTCTATAATTTACCTAGGCAAGTGAGAGTAAAATCATCCAACCACAGACAATGTACCAGAGCTGCAAGTGCGCACATGACACATCGAAACAAAATGTTGCAAAAATCTTTTCGCCATAAAATTGTGGCTCTAATAATCAGACATGAAAAACTTATATGAGGATGCACTTATTTAAAATCCCCCACTGGCAAAAATTGTACATTTAAAAGTGAAATCTCTTTAGTACAAACCTAAAGGGACGTAAAGTTGCAATTTGCAATAATGTGACTTACAGTAACATGTGACTGCAAAAAGCTGAAAGTCATAGAAATTTTTTTCGGACTGTTTATATCTCCAAAGTGCAAATATATTTATCAACACCAACCTGACTTAGTAATACCTAATACAATTACACTTGGTACAATGTTTTCTATGTACAGCTAATAAAATTTTCATTGAGCATAAATTTCACATGAAATTTTTTTTGTCACCCCAACGGGAAAGAAAGCCAATTGGCACCTATTAAAATATTGTATAAATAAGGTTTGTAAAAAAAATGTTTCACATTTATGTAGTAAAAATTTGTTAACAAGAGACTACATGAGACAAAGTACAGTACTCAACTCATCACCTAACATTACATGCTTAAGATTATGTGTAATACGTAATGTGAATGTATTTTTTGTGCTCAGTTTACTTTGAGATTCAGTGACTGTGTTTGGAAATGAAATGTACTTTATAAGTAAAGTGTTAGTTCTAACATTGTGTGTACTGACACTTATAGACTAACTACACAAACTTGTGAAATGGATCCCTGCAGTATTGTTTAAGAGTGCAGAATAATGTCATTAAATAATTGATTGATATTTTTATGTTTGAAGCATGTTTCAATAAAATGAAAATATTTTTACAGCGTAGTTAAATTTGCTTAGTTGTTGTGCCCCAATCTTAATTCCTATTTCAAAATACTACTGTATTACTATGGTCAAAATAATGTACATAACTCCCTACTTTTTTCGCAATGAATTCAACCAGTATTATTACAAGTACACTACTACTATAAGTTAATAAGTAAGGAACCTCTAGAGAGCATTAAGGAGATAGTTACCAGGTTTTTTTTTAATTTTATGTGAGCTTGCAACTTATTTTTATGATTTAATTTTGAAATTTAGAGCCAGAAGTAACATAAAGCATTACTTAACTGGATTATTTAAGTTTAAGTGAGCTGACTGGTACATATACTGTATATATATTTACTGATGCGAAACTGAAATCAGTAAATATTTAGTTTATCTACTTTTATGATCATACAATTCAAAACAGGCGCAATAAAATAGTATGACCGTAAAATAACTATTAACAAATTCTCAATTTCTTACTTTGCTTTAGTTTTAAATAATTAACGAGGAGTTTATGTTATTAAGAAATTTAATTAATAACACAATTTTAAGGAAAATTCCGCAGTTCTTGTAAAAGACCGTACTGCTCATCTAAAATTAATTCTCAAAATGTTGAGACATGCAGTCATTCATTTCACAGTACTGAACATCAAACTTCAATGTTTGCAACAAATTTCTGAAGTCGGCTATTTGCCAACCATGAAGAAATTTCAGAGCCAATCTGCACCAACAACATACTCTGTGTACTATAACAAGGCTCACAGAGAAAGGAGGAATAAATGTGTCACTAATGATACAATTTTAGCAAGTTAAATACATATACAGTGAAATCTCTCTATAAAGACCTCTCACGGTTCCCTAGAATAGGGTCTTTATATAAGAGTGGTCTTTATAAAGAGGTTAGATTGTTTGTAAAATCCCTATTTTAAAACCCCATGGTTCTTGAGAAAAGGGTTGTTATAGAGAGGTGGTTGTTATAAAGATGTTTTACTGTATGATAGCGACAAATTACCCTGCCACTGTCTGGCACTGTAATTATAGAACAAATACTGTATACAGACTACAGGTGACAAGATGTCAAAATGTGTCTCTAACATGGTGTCAAGTGTTTGATGAATTTTAGATATGTTTTTCCCAGCATAAAGACGCAGTTGTGTTGAGCAAATTTATAGTCCACAAAACCAAATTTGTTGGTACGTATTATGTCTTTATACTCTTAGTTGCAAAACTTTCAGACATATGCAGTCAATATTTACATAGTACTTTAAGCTCAAAATAACTACTTTTGGTAAACCTTAGTGTGACAGCCATTATTAACATTTTGTTTCCTACACAAAGTTAGAGTATACCACTGACTTTATAACATGTCTAAGATTCTGAGAATGATGATGTGAAATTGATATCTTTTAAAAATCTAGGTATTTGTTAAAATTGAGTAATTCATAAAACAGAAGAAATTGTGAAACTGAGGTATGCATTTATAAAATTGAGGTACTGTAGATACAAATTATTTGTGAAATGGTGGTATTCACGAAATTGAGGTATTCCAGAAATTGTGGTACTCATGGAACGGAGGTATTCATGAAATGGAGGTATTCATGAAACGGAGGTATTCATGAAATTTAAAAATTCTTAAAATTTAGATATTTGTCAATTTGATGTACAGTAGAACACCTATGATACACTTTTCTATGGAGAACACAAAAGTGGTGTATGATGTGGCAATGTGTATGATAAGGGAAATATTAAAATTAACATAAAAGTCATAAAACAAACCCATTGCAAGAATTGTCCAAAGATCACGGAAATGGTACAACTGAAATTTTTATAATCACTCTGACCAACTAAATTTGTCATATAATGCATTTATATACCTGTATATATTGGTGCTGAAATAACTTCTGAGAAAAAAATATGAAATTTTTGTTTGTTTTCTATTATAACAGGTAAGTTCTTCTAAATATAGTTCAATTCTGTACAAGTTTGTAAACACATGTTCACTTCCACTCACACTGAAGTAACGAGTGTGTGTCGAGTGCATCCACTGCCTACTGGTAGGTTGGTGCTGGTCTTGCATCTTCTTCCTCCACTTCCTCATCATTACCTCATTGGTTTGGGGCAAATGCTAGTCGTCAGCAGAAAATTTCAGATGTCACCAACCCCATCATCAATACAAACAAACTCTTTGAAGGTTACGTCAGTGCGCAAAGTTTCCCACTGGGCAGGGCTGTCATCAGGATCTTCAACCATGACCACTTCCTCATTGGTGACATTTTCCTGCACAAATCCAGTTTTTTTAGACAGTTTTGGATGGTACTTTGGTCAACTTGAAGTAAATATAAGCAATGCAATGCCTGCCATTTTAACGGATTTTATCCGTTTTAACGGACATTTAAAGTTTGAAACGGACAGATGGATAAAGTTTGATATTCACGGATACTTCCAACATTAACACAGTAATAGCGACGCATATGAATGGATTAACGAGATTCTCTAATCTTTTTCCATGTTTATTTTAAATCTAAAAATCTTTTCCTTTATTTTTTCGGAAAAGGTCATGCTATACGAGCAAATATGGGGTAATTTACGTTTTATTTAACGCCAAAATAAATAACAAATGACATTTTTTAAAACCCCTCATAACCGCTGCACCCCATATTTTGGGCCAAAATTTTGGTAAAAAAACAAGCGGCAATTACGTTAACAAATAGCTTACTGTTACTTTACATTTAACATGCTGCGCCATGGTAAGCAAAGTACAGCTCATTCGAGGCCATAAATAAACTTATGCAGATATATTCATTTTTCTACAATCAGTAGCCGGTTGAACATATTCTTAGTTTCTCTAAACTCATTCTACAAATTTTTTTCAAATAATAAAACGGGTGGAAAGTTTCACTGCTATTTTATCAAAACAGGTTAGAAGATACGTAGTTCAGGCTGTAAAAAACATTAACAGTAGGTGGTTTCCTGTATAACATCTCCTTTTCCACAATACTATAATACTGTAGTTTTCTATACATATTTATTTCACTATCAAAATTCTACAGCAAGAAGCTTCTAAAAATACTTCGAAAAAGTACGTAAACGTATGCAGGAAATATTACAGGACTTCACAGGATTATTTAATGCTAATTACAGGATTTTGGAAATGAATTTGGTGGCAGCCCTGAGATGACTGCCTTCTGCACAAGCCTCCTCCTATACTTAGCTTTGAAGCTGTGGATTATGCCCAAACCTAGTGGCTGCCGTTTGCTAGTGCAGTTTGTGGGAAACATTCAAACAGTGACACTTTGCAGTACAGTAGTGTCAGTGAGAGCAGCACAGTAGTCAATAAAAAGAAAAATCTTCCTTATTTTGTAGACCCATTTTAGCATCTAATGCTTGTGACTGCTAGTTAAACAAGTTTCTGGTTACCCACACTTTCTTGTTTGTATAGTACTTTGTTGGCAAAGTCATTAAACTTTTGAAGCATCTGGGTTTAAAAGTTTTACTGACAAAAATAAGTGGCAATTTTTCACTCAAATCACAATTAGTGAAAAGCGAAACACTCCAGTCATTGCTTGCTGAGTTTGCCACCATGACAGCTTTCTCCGCAGGGACACAAGAGTTTTCCTAGTCAGTAAATTATAAAAAAGGCTAGTTTCACCTCCATTAAAAATATAGCAGTGTTCATTGTCGCACATAAGGGACGGCAGCTGGTTCTTCCAGTGTTTGATTGTGTCTGGATCAACAATTCTAACTTCACCACACAATGTATTGTAAACATTATTTTATCTCTTCTTAAAACGATCAATTCAGCTCTTCGAAGTGCTGAAATTATCAATGCCAAGACAGGTTGCCACGCAGAGGGCTTGTTCACGTAGTAATTTGCAGTCTACCGCAAGATTAGCTGCACATGCATTGATGAACCACTCCTTTAACATGGTCTCAACTTCTTCGCATGGAGATGTCTTGATAGCCTTGATTTTTTTCGCCATCTGCCCGATATTTTGTGCAAACATTTTCATTAAAAGCTCTCATTTTTGCAATGCAATGGTGTTTGTCGTTCACACCAACATTACGAGGTTACTTGCTAACAATACACGTGTACTGACATGCGCATCCAACTTCTTTAACTCTTTCGCTGCGGGATAAAAAGTTTTAATTATGATAAGAAAGTGTCAAAAAAATTTTTAAAAATCAGTTTTTTGTAAATAATTTATTTTCGGTTAATTTTAAGCGAGAAAACCACATGTACATAGTGTTTACAGACTCATTTAATTTGGTGTTCGACTAAAGTTGAATATCGCAGCCAAACAATATTTTGTATATTCTACTATAGTCGAATGTCGCAGTTAAGCAATATTTTGTATATTCCACGATAGTTGAATGTCGCAGTTAAGGAGTTAAAATATTCATATTCTGTTTTATTTCGAGTGGTTTTCTATGTCTGCTTGAAGAGTCCATCGGAACACAGACATTTATTGACTGAAACAACACAAACAGTGTAAAAGAAACTTTTAGCGGAGTCTGAACAAATACTGTAAACCTATAAACAACCGGACATCGCACATATGTAATATGAGGCACTTATGAAAACGTAGCAGGTATAATCCTGCCTGGTAGTACAGTAAAACCCTCTAAAGAAGTTTCCTATTTAAGAAGTTTCCTGCTTAACAAGTAAAATAATTTTGCACATTGTTTATATGAAAATGTATAATTTAACCCTTTTAAGATGATTTCTTGGTTAAGAAGCATTATTTTTTTCTGTCCCATCACAAACTTCTTAACAGGGTTTTACTGTTTTGGTCATGTGACTGGATCTACTCAAACATAACTATTAATTTATGCATTAATTGAGATTCAATAAAATTTACATTGTTAAAAATGACCTGTTTGTAAGGCCTAGAAACTTAATTATGCAATTTATTCTATACCCGAATTACGTTTTCTAGTGACATTTATGCTTGATAGATACAGTACTCTAGACTTCTCATCCAACAAAAATACTAGTCCGACATCGTATTTTTGCATGAAAATGCATTCAAAATGCCTTACAATGTACAGTTTCGTTTAGCTATCTACACATACGGGAGTCTGTGTTTATGTTTTAAACGTGCTTTTCTGTTAATTGAGTTTTAAACGTGCTTTCCTGTGAATTGACTGCTGGCGGCTATCTACCCTGCTCCCGACCAGGGTAGATCTGACTGGATCTCACAATGAGATTGAGTTGAATATTTTGAGATCTTTACTGCATGACATTCTTGACGGGTTTTAAAGTAATACCTATGCTATAAAGTAGATCCAAGGTAGCTTACATAAGCGCCTTAGGATAACGTATGTAAACAAAGACGAGACAGTCCGTCCGTGTTTCATTTAATTGTTCGTAAAAATTGTAGGGTGACACCTGGCCATGAACTGAACGAAGTTACTCACAAAGTGGTCGAAGAAAACAGTTTCGTAGATCACGTGACAGCGCTACTGGTCGTAGATGAAGCGCGCCAGCCATAGATATTCATGTCAAAGTGCACAGTCTTCGAGTATGTAACATAATCTATGGTCCTTAGTTTGTTTTGCTTCTTGCGATTTAATCTGTAAACAATTGTTGAAGATACATTTTCCTTGTAAAATATTCAATAAAATGTAAGTACGTACATAGCTTGATTTTATCCTACAAAATTGGCCTAAAACATATTTTTTTTTCACCTGTTGCGGCTGCGAAAAAAGTGTAAGATGCTGGAAATTATATGCGATTAATGTATGTTACAGGAATATAAATTCATTGGAAATATAGTGGAATCTCTTTGTATTGAACCCAGATGTATTGAAGCCTCATCTATGGAACACTCTCTGTGATGCCACTTCTTATTTGTCTGCAATTCAAGACCACATCCAATGAATGTCTGCATGTACGTATTGAAATGTTTTGTCAGTCCTCAGAGAAACGACAGAGAGATTCCACTGTATAGTGTTGGTAACGGGACCTAACAAATATGGTGTATGATACAGGAAATCGTATGGCACGGAACATATCATGGTGGTTCTACTGTACAGTACGGTATTTGTAAAATCAGGACAAGCTGAATTCAACCTAAAACAACAATTCTTATCTAGCTTAACAGTTTTTTTTTTTTTTTTAAACAACAATTTACAGTATTATTTTCTTTTCCTATTCTCAAAAATTTTACAATTTCGTCTTCAGTATTTTTTTAATGGCTCCCAAGAATCACTTTCTAAACCTGCTGAAATCATAAACTCTAGGTGTTGTACATACACACATGCTATCGACAATTTAAAATAGTTTGTGATTACTAAGAAATCTGATCTCGGCCCTGAATGTGATTTCAAATTTCCTTTCAATATTCTCCATAAATGACCAGACATGTAACACACAAATTAGTATGCAGTAATAGTGGAAAAGACATCCAATATTTACACTCTGGTTGTCTGAGGGAGTGTTGGATGATGAACAATATTTGAATCAAACTGCCTTCGTGGTTTTGTGAAGCACAAAATTTATAATTCAATTTTCTTGGATGAAACAAGAAACATCTCACAAAATCTTTCACTCATTAAACACATGTAATTCTGAAAATAATATTGTTAACATAGTTCATCAATGTAAATACTAAAAATATAAAATTTCTCTCTGAAACTACATTGCACACTTCTATTTGGTGACTACGTGTCATATATGACAATAAATATAAAGTATTCTACCTCAGTGAGCCCGAACCTATAATAAAATGTACGTATGTACTGATTTTATAACTACCAATAGTGTCTATATTCAATACAATAATACACTTGGCTAAAAGAAAATCATAAAAAGGTCAACATTTAATGTAAAAATTCATGTTACATTTCGGTCTTACTATACTAAACACTAAAAACTCATAAAAAGGTAATTTTGATTACCAATATCAACACAAAAAATATTTGTTAACATAACCACGTACTGTATATTTGGACATAACACAAAAACCAATGAACAGACACCCACCTAGAAACTAGTTTTTAGAAACATTGAAAATAAGCCTTGAACAACTAACCAAGTAAGACTACAACTGAAGTCTGTTGATAAGATGCAAGAAATTTAAAGTTTTTTTTCTTTTGTGTTCATATAACGTTTCATATATTTAGTTTCCTTACTCAAGTCTACGTGAAACAAAACCCAACTCTGAGAGTGGACGGAATTGTTCCTGTTGTGATAACGCGTATTAAAATTTGTGTTTTACTTGCTAGTTCTTAGAGAGGAAAACTTGTTTATTTTAACCAGAAATAAACTATGCCCTATTCAGCATATCTGAAACTGTATCATTGGTTAGTGTACACAAATTAGTATATTTAACAATATGAATGAACAACTGAAATTCAAATAACTATATTACAACTCAATTTCACATCCAGGAAAAAAAATTGTACTCTATGCGATTTTTGGAAATATTTTGAGCAGAACTCGGCAACTGAGATTCAAATTTAGTATCTACCAACCTTGGAATCAACAATTCCAATAAACAGCTATGCACTGTACAACTTAGGGAGAAATGCTAGCTTGGACATAAATAACTTGAAATTCATTATTATAAAGTCATCAAACAAAGTGGTACCCTGTCATAATATTTCTGAATGGACTCAAAAAATTTTAACTTTATAAATAGAAAAAGGTTTAAAAGTGGGTACTTTTCTGATACAAAACTGTTTTAAGGACCAAATGAAAGCAATTTATTAGAAACCAGGAAAATGTTATAGGCTAAGTGGGAATATTACAACAGGACTCTACTGTACTGCAATATATATGTGTACAGCAATTTAACTGCACATATTTAAATCCTCAAAAACTACTAGAAGATCATTAGCTTAGTAATTAATCCCTGTATTACATCTTCCCTTTGTATTGTCCTGCTGTTCCCACAATAATGTCTGCCCCTATTTAACTGTTAAGAAACATTCACTACTGCCAGTAACTATTATTGAGGTCCTTTAAATCTGAGAGAAAAAAAAAATAGGATTGCACAAATACAAATTTATCATAATGCACAGAAAACTGGGCTTGTTTTTCAACTCTTAAATTATTTTCTCACATTAATTTCTACCACACTTCTGATAACCAGAACTAAAGGAAGAACAATAACCAACATGAAAAATGTTAAATGCACAGTTAGTTCTCGAATTACTAATTACAGATTTGGCACTTGTCATAGCTGCCAGGAGTATATTTTAAAAATTAACATTCATTTCAAAAAATACAAAAAATTATACACTTTCTATGTCCATTATTGAGTTCACATACCTATTAAAAAAATAAATAAATTTTCTCATTACTTAAAATCATAAAATGAAATTAACAACACAGGTAGAACGTAAAAAAATTAATAAACAAACACAATGTGACATTCAAAATCAAGAGCTGGTATTTTCATTTACCCAATATTCGAGAATTAATTAAATAAATTTGAACCAGATGTGGCAGAGTTAATTAAATAGTACTGTACATCTATGAAGGTCATTAGTAAAGACACCTAAAAATAGTAATTTGCAAAATATGGTACAATGAAATTTGGCATAATTGTTTCTGCATATTTTGACACGTTTTCTTTGAAAAAGAAGTGTTATGCTAAATCAGACACCTTTTCTTTTCATGTATTTATTTACATTATCGCAATAAAACACGTTATGGTGATGTAGTATCAAGGATGTTTTGCCACAGATTTGATTGTGGCACATCCATCGAAATGTGTACGTTTTCCTTTCACATATTTTTGGTGTTGTTTAATTATAATTTCTCTGCAATGATGTTAACCCAGACATGCTGTTTCAAACGACCTTAATAGTCATCACTGATATTTAAAGGTTCAAATTGATAAACGGAGAAACACGGACATTCAGAGATATTTCCAAAATTCGAGAACGCAACACAAACATTTAAATTTTATGTGTGGTGCCATGATATCAGTTACAATCTAATACATCACATTCTTCATCACAGATATACCCGGGCAGACGTATTAATTTAACAAGGTACTTATATTTTGCGTTCAAAGCTTATTGACACCACCTCAAAATATTGACAAGAAGACAAATCAAACCTTCTTGGTTAACTGTAGTAATTTGGATTTTGTAATACAAAAAAGAATTTCACAGCTTTAAAATTTTTTCACCAACACCTACATTTTGCACTAGGTATTTTTAACAAATTTAAACACCAAAATTGGCCAGTTTTATTCACCATTTTTAAGGTTCCTTAGTCATCAGTACTTAAAACATACATCAACATTTTTAACATAGCATTCAAAAACTATAAAACAGCTGCCCATAGGTACATACATCATAACTTAGCTACACATTTAATTGTTAATACATAAAATAAAAGTAATGCTCATGACATTTGTGCTTGCTTTCTGTAAATACAGTGAAATCTCAGTATAAAGTACTTCAGTTTAAAGTACTTTTCATTATAAAGTACATTTGCTGGAACCTCTACAGAAAGTTTTCCATTAAATAACTGTTCAGTTTAAAGTATTTTCAGTATTAAGTGTAAAATTTTAAGTTCCCTTCATGTACTTTGTAACGAGATTTCACTGTATTTAGAAAAACTAAAAAGTATGTGTGTTAAGTATAAAGATACGAACAGAAATATTTTACGTAAAATAATATGAAACAAAGCACCACGTATAAAAAACTGCATTTTTTTTCCAATGCAGAAATCACAACGTGAACAGTAATCTCACAGGCAAATATTCTGGACGGCTTCGTTACAGATCATAAAAATTGAGTATCAGATACACACTACAATAAAATATTAAGTATAGAATGTATACATTAACAAAAATATAACACACAATGGCTGTACTCACAAAACTGTGTAGAGTAGTTTTGAGTGCAAAAGTATATTTAGGTCAGGCACCATTTGCAGCACTTTAACTATAATACAAGTAAACCCTTTCATAACATTTTCCAAAAGGCATATGAAAAACAGTGGTATTTCATATTATGTATTTTAACATCATAGGAATGACTCAATGTTATATCAATAGCTGGCCATTACACAAAATTAATATAAATTATATCATTCTTACTTAAAAACCAACTACTGTACTTAGATTTAATGAGTGTGCAACAAATTGTTTAGTTATAAATTTTAACAGCCAAATGTAAATAACTAGAAAAATATTATAATTACATTCTGTTCTTTAAGACCATCACTGACTTTCAAACTGGTCTGACCTCACACTACTAATGATTAATCTTAAAGACTAAATGTTAAGTTAAGAAAAATATGACACTGTAATGATGATTAAACAGAAAAACCAATATCACTGTACAAGAAGAGAAATGAACAACATACTAATTTTTAATAAGTAGGCAATGAAAGCTTTACGAAAAATCGTGAACTTGGAACAATAATATTTTATGCACGAATTTGATTATAAATAAAATGTTATAGTAGGGGTTTTATCGCACACAACAAGTAAAGCAGTAAAAATTATGAATACTAGATATGACTTTACACGTAGGCCTACTCTTACATGCAAATAATCTAAAAATATTTATAATAAAATATTTGTTTGACTTTATGGACAATGTACACTATGCAAAAAATTCATCTTGATTATTGATTGGTTGTTAATGTTATATTCTACTGTCAGCAACATATCATTTTGTTAAATTCCTGTATACCGTTCACACGTTTCCACTACAATTCCTCATTACTAACACTTATAAAAACCAAGGATTATATTTATTGTAATAAGGTTATTTTATCAATTACTGCAGGCAATATACATTTGTCATTTACAGTAAATAAATCTATCTGTCGTAAACTAAAAAGTACGAGAAATATGCATAAAATTATTCTCTCTTAAATTTTTATACTGTATTTTTGAGAGGAGTGGAGAGCAAACTGGAAAAAAATAAATATTTTACTGATTTCAAAGTTGTTAGTACAAAAATAATTATAACTTATATCAATGTGGATAAAACTTACAAAAAAATTAATATCGGCAGATTACTAACATTAGCCAGAAGCATAAATAATAAAATAACAACAAACTCCAGTGATAAAAGAAAAACAATTGGACATATATAATATCACAAGGTAGGAAGTAAACTTCCTTAAAAATTAAGCAAACTACAGTAAATCCTTAAAAGACATTTTCATCTTTTACACAAAAAAAAATGGTCACTATAGCTATCATGATTAGCAGGCAGTGAAATGTTGGAACCATACTTTGCACACAAAACATACTCTTGACTTTAATATACTATACAGTTTGGCATTTATCAATTGCTAGCCATTTCATACTGCAGCTTCACACACAGCAAATTTTCCAGGCTGTCTGCTTGTGAAAAGCTGCCAGTAACATAATATAATCCTCAAAAATTATATACTGTATATAAAATAAACTAGACAGATCACTAATTACAAATATCAACCAGAATGTTCGTAGTACCATGCCAACATTGCTTTAAAAAAAAAAAAAAAAAAAAAAAAAGAACATTTATAACACATTTCCCCTTTAATGTACAGTAACCACCTTTGAGAAAGGTTATTAGAATTGTACTCCCAATATCATATAAAGCATATGGAATGACTCTCGTTGGTTGGCCCAGCTTGTCCCAAGTTGAAGGCACTTGTTTGCTACACAGCTAAAAGTAGTTGTCTCCTGAAAATATATATAAAAAAAAAAACTGTGCAGAAATGTTGCATAGGAGGATGAAAGGTAAAATATTCAGACAAAGCATTTAGGAGACATAGATTCCTATCTACACTTTTTTTTGTGATATGTTAATTTTTAAAATTTTAAAAGGTAGCATTTATCATAAAACAATCACATCGATTTAATATAATAAACTGCTCAACTAATAGCAAATATGTATTACTTATGAGGGCAATTTTCTCTGGAAAATGAAACAGTTTAGTTCTTGAAGTACAACGTACTTGAAGTTAGAGATAAAAATTATTTTTAATAACAGTAAATGTACAACAAGAACTTGGCAGAAGCAGCTAAAATAGTACTGTCATGGCAGTTTAAGCATCACACGTAACATACAAAACTTTCTCTTCTAAAAATAACATCATCCAACAAGTTACTTGAAGCCAAACTACCGGGTAACTTAGGTTATTCCAGCAATTGTAAAAGAATGCAGACCATCAGCAAAGACTCATTGGCCTTTATGTCAGCCAATCAGAAGAGACCTCTCCAATCAGCTGCTGTGCCGGCCAATCCAAGGTGTACTCATGCTTAAATTACTCAAAGCCTAAATGATTCTGTTCGAGGCAGCTAGTGTGGTTATGCTACCTTCACCCAGCACTTGTTCAATCAAACCCTCATTATGCACGACTATAATCTCTGGTAGCATTTGAGGGAACCCATTATCAAAAGCCAAGATAGCAATGGCAATGGGCATTAAACCTGCAGTCATTATGAACTATATACAGTAAAATTTCAAAAGCAACTTTTTGAAAAAGCAAATAAGTTATTAAATAAAAAGCAGCATGAAATATTTACAAGGAGTAGGTAAGCTGTAAAAGCTAGCCATGTAAGGGCTCCACCATAGAGCACAGCAGCGACTTTCTAAGAGTCTGCAGAAGTCAGTATTTAGTTTGCAAGATCCTCCTCCAAATAGACCAACCGACATTAACAGGCAATTCTCAAAATTGGAGCAATTTTGAATACAGGTGGCAGTTTATATATTTTGCATTACATTTTTTCTCCTGAACCAAAAATTCTAATCCTCTTAATTTACTAGTACACTAGACCCCCGATTTTACGAATACTCACAGTTCCTCTCATCGCATTCGTAAAATCAATAGCGACTTTTCACCCCTCCCCCCCCCCAAATAAAACGTAAAATTTTAAAATTGCATTTTTTCTGCAAAGTGTCTCTAGTCGGGCCCCAACTCCCGTAGCGTTTAGCGGGAAATTAATTAACCTAATAATGTAAACATAAATAGATATCAGCAAAAACAACATCACACTGTTGAGCGGTAGATATGACCGACCCTTGTCCCCAAAAAATGAGAAAATCGAGATTCCGAGTGTCTTCTCTCGAGCGAATAGCCCGATTTCCCTAGCATTTAACGAAAAAATAACTCAAGTGAAAGTTGAAATATAAATTTATATCAATAGGCAGACGTCGTACAATTAAAAGAACGCCGCTAAACAATAAATATGACCGACCCTTGTCCTAAAAAAATGAGAAAATCGAGCTGTCGAGTGCCTTTTTGCAAGCGAAATAAAGTAGGCATTCGTTACTAGCACAATACCCTTGTAAATTATTCACCAAAGAAAGAAGGAAAAAGTGGATGTATTTATGCATTGCGCAGTTATATATAACTTAACGTTAAAACAATCCTTCGACGTTTGATGAATTTTACACGAACGACGCGAACGTACATATAAGTAGCGTGCAGTAGTAACAGACAGCACCAAAGACGATACAGCGCAACTGTACGAACGTTCACAAGATGGAAATTGATAGCGGCACCGTAGCATGTACCTACGTTCAATGTTCTAAAAACGCCATTTTGTGACGTTCTTACCTAAAATCGTGAGAATTACATGTATAACTGGTTGCAAATAATCACTTTCACAGTCAGTATATGCAGTAAAAATAAATTAGGAGTTCCGGAATTACGTAATACACGATCGTCTATTTATTTTTCAAGTAAGACATAACCATAGTGGAGACAAATGTTTCTACATGTAGTTGATAGGTAGCGCTATTATCGTGCTCACTTGTGTAATGCACTTTTTACGACACGAAGTAACACATTTTAAGAAAATTATGCGCCAAGTTAATTGTTTTTAAGTACGTATGGTGTTAACCCAATAAAGAAAAAATAATTTCACGTTATTATTTATAGGGTTCGTGTAAAAACGTAAACACATTCGGCGATAGGCGAGAGAGATATGACGTCGTGAAACCGCCTAGGAGGAGGCTGTACTATAGTTAAACGAGCATATGCGCATGCGCTGGAACTTTGCGGCTATAGTACGACCTCAATATAGATCCAACTACGTTGTAGTTGATGGAGACAGGCAGGCCGGCCGGCTTGGCACAAGCGGCCCGCCGCCGCGCGGTTTTCAAACTGTCACTGCCGCATTTTTTAAAGGAATTTCACTATTTTTGTTTTATTTTTAATATTGTGACTTACCAAGTAATAACTGCAACTGTACAATTCATATTTTAATGCCGCGAATTAGATAGTATATGTTTTATTCATTGTCAATGTAATTCCTTAAAAATTTTTGTCATAGAATTTTGTTATTTTTTGAGGGTTCCTGGGATTGTATTCGTAGAATCGCTACCTTCGTTTAATTCCAGGGTTCGTAAAATCTGGGGTCCAGTGTACTTTACATATTAGGGAGCATTCACACTTGCGAGCCGAACGGTTCTTATTTCACTTGTGAACCACTCGCAACGTGTTCAGGATAAAATTAGTTTTAAAAAACCTCTAGCAACTCACTGGCCAGCCAAACCAAAAAGGAGCCTACAACGAGCAGATGATTGTTTACTGATAGCACGGAAGGTTCGCAAGCACTGTCTAAACACACGAACGTGCTATGAGCGCACCTAGACTAGCGCTGAGAATTCCTTTGTGTTCATCGAAAAAACAGACTTCCATTGGATTGTTGCGAGCGGTTTGTAGAGCGCTGGTATTTTGCACACGACAGCATACAAATTGGCAAGCATACTGTTCAGAAGCAGATCCCGAACCACTCAACTCGCAAGTGTGTATGCGCCCTTACATGAATACACAATTTGAAATCTTGTGATTGTTACTTGTAGAACCATGGTATAATGTTTCTGAGGGAACCCAAAAAATTTCTACTTTGTAAATGAGAAAACATTATTATTATTATTATAATTATTATTATTATTAATACGTAATAATCAGCTTTAGGGACCAAATGAAGGTAATCTTAAAACCAGGAAAACGTTATAAACGTCAGCATTATAACAGACTTCCACTATAAATATAAATTTATATATATATATATATTTTTTTTTTTTTTTTAATGAAATACGGTATTATAGTGTGCAAAAAGTCAAAGTAACTTTAGTTTAAGATTCATCAAATTTGTAACAGTTAAATTAAATAACAAATATTTTTCAGGATTGTCTTTGTTCTCTGTCATAAGTATGTTCAAGACATTAGAATACTGTGTAACTTTTGAAAAAATAATTTTTAGCTTATACATACAGAAAATCAGACTGTGCATCTCATTCTAAATTGTTGTATGTCCAACACTACCTTATGAGACTCCAACACTCGCTATGCTAAATGTTCCTCCATTTCTACCAGATTCAAGATTTCAGTAAGATTTATTCTGAAATACGGCAACAAAAGGGCAGCTACGTACTGTACCTTATACTGCACCCTTATTACATGAACAATGTATAAGTACTAAATATTTTGAATAATGCATGTAATTCTCTCTTGCTATTCAATAAAACCACTCAACACTAAATAACAATCACATTTAAAAATTCATATATCGTTAAGAGTACAGTATTCCTTCTATAAAGCGACATTAACAGAAATTCATATGACCTTTCATTTATGATCAAAAAATGGAAAATTTCTGTATTAGAGGAGATGCATGCTCTTAAATTACAACAGGAATAATTTGCATAAATTCCACCATTAGTCAGACACATTAATTAATTCCAGGAAACAATGTCCGCAAACATTTAGGTAGATGCAAAGACCATGTCAGACTGGTTACGACCTGAGAAAATTGCTCCAGTTTTAAGAACTACCCCAAACCATCATTCTTGAGTCGGACACTCCACTATACTTAGTTCCCAGAAGCATAGCCAACCTGCGTGGAGGGCTGCGTACGTCAGACAGCCGCCCTGACCCATGCATGAACCAGGAGTATCAGACACAGCATACCAGCGCTTCCCGCTGGCGTCGCCGCCTCGCCAAAGTGGAACACCTTGATGTAATTCTCCGACTGAAGCCAGGGATTTGTGCCATCGTCGAAATACATCGGGCACTGATCCCCTGCAAGCAAAGCATTCGCCAACCATCAGTACACTCAGCATATTATAACTTTCCAATGTGCACTAGAAAATAAGCCCGCTATTTTGGGTCCATAACAAAAATTAACTACAGCATTATTGTAAAATAATAGGATTAAGCAAATAATTACTACATCAAATAAAGAAAGACTAGTTGTATTTCCAAGTTTAAATAGTAATATGGTAAAACCCTCTTAAAAAATTCCCACTTGTCGTCTTCCCCTAAGGAGTATTGATCCCTACTACATTGGATTTATCCGTTTCTTCTCTATAACTTCTGTTCTAGTCGATATATTAAAATTTTTGTCATGACAGGGCATGGAGACCAACTTAATCAATTTTCTAAAACTGTTGCAACCATAATATATTCATTATTTTGCAACTGGAAACAGCTGACAAGAAAAACTTGCTTTATTTACGGGAGTGACTACAGATGTTACAAGAGTAACAGAAACAACGCCATATTGATTCCAGAAAGTGATTCAAACAATTAACTATGCCTTGTCAGCGTGAAAAAAGTAAAACAATGTCTCTATTCCCTGATTTATAAGAAAAGCCGTCAATCCGATCTGAGAGGGATCAATACCCCTTAACAAGTACATATTAATAGTTTTTACTAGGTCTATAAGTACTATAGAAAGGTTACCCTTTCAAAAAGTTTATGAAGCGAAATTTGCATTTTTCAGTAAGTTTACAAATTTCTTAACAGTTTTTTTTACTGTATTGCTTGGCAAAAGTTGAAATGAAATACCTATTAAAAATTGGTGGACGTCCAAAGGAATGATTACAAATGGATAAACAATAACAATGCAGATGAGTTTTTGTATTTTTCTGCAATATTTTTATTTTACAGTACTAAAAACTTGGTTCAATAAAATTTAAAACAATTGGTACGTACTGGATTACAGAAAATAAACGTACATATAGTAGTTTTCCCTTACTACGAGGATCTTTAAAGTGCTCAATACAATGAAAATAGTCTACATATAACTTAATTTATCCTCTTATTTCTAACCGTACAAATATTTTTCATAATAATAACAACACTATAAAATTACAAAGTACTGTATTACAAAACTAAAGACGGTTATTTCTCAGCAACTGGGAACACGGATGGTGCAGCAGTCGCTAGAGCGCTACCTTCCCACAAATGAGATGTGATGTAGCGTCAATCCCGGATTTCTAGCTTCTAGGAGGCCGCCGTCGCCGAGTGGTCCACAAAAGAAATTAGGTACAATTATTGGCGGAATCGGACTCTGGATTTTTCAACGTGGGAATCATGCAAAACAAAGCCGCTGATCAGCTGGTATTCTCAGGGATTTTAGTTTCCCTACCTATTTGTTTTCAAAGTCATAGTAGGGCCTCGTCATTCTGTCCTCCGGAGCAAGCAAATGTTAACAAGTGCACAGTCTTAAGTCAGCATTTTGGGGTATGCTGCCTGGCCCTCTGGTAACCTCCACATACTGTACAGTAGAACCCCGATTTAACGAAATGCCACGGGACCTGAAAATGTTTACTCTAAATCAATGTTTCGTTAAATCCGACTTCACCCCCTCCCCCCCCCCAAAAAAAAAAACACAAAAAAAAGTTAAATCCTCAGGCATGTTTCGTTCGAATTTAAGGTAATTTTTAAAAAGTATCTTGGCTCAAAACAATAACAAAACGCATTTACGGTTAACAGGTAAGACACAGCCGAAAAGAAAAAAAATTGGCGATGAAACTTCAAAAACTCTCAGTGGATCGCTCGGCGAGCGTGCGAAAGGTGAGTTAGACCGCCCTTGCGCGCCATCAACACATGAGAAGTGATGACTAACACCGCCGAGTCGTCAATACTTCCATGGTCTCTCTCCCGTTCGCTCCATCAACAAAATTAAGGAAATTCCCATAAAAATTAGTAATAAAATTAATTTAATGAAAACCGAGTTAAAAGTTTGCGAGACAACTGTAAAATAATAATTAAATACGCGCGGCAACGGCCATTGTAGGCAGCTTGTATTAAGCCGCGCTCGTGAAACAAACTCGGTCTGCTCGCTAAAAATACTTGGCACTCGAGCTGTTTTTTAGCATCGAAGAAACAAATTATTTACGTTTACGATAATAAATTCATTGTAAAAAGTCTGCATAAATAATATTAGGTAAAGTTTTTAATAATCTCGCTTGTTTTAACACGGGACGCGAGTGTAAATAATCACACTGCACACCACTGCAGTCTATCGGTAATATAATCAATCAATAGAACACACGGTACTGCAGCGCATTCTAACGGAGACGCGAAGCGCTATCTGTGAATTAGTTCTTGTGCTGTCCACCGCCGCGCTGTGGAGACTGGATACCTAGATGCTCGTTCACTCAACAGCCACCAGGATGAGGATCTACGCGCGCACTTGTAATGCAACACTACGGCGCTTGCTAGGCCGCGCCTGCATCACAAATACACTCCCGCCGCCAAAGTTTTCAACGAATTTTAATGATTTTTTTTTTTTTTTCGATAGATGGTTTAAGCTTTTCTACGGAGAAATAAGTATATACGGCGGTCGGTGCTAGTATTTTTAAAGAACTTAAATTACAATTAATCTTAGATTTTATCAAAGTCACTTAGTCACATAATAAATTTTTTTGTTATTTTTTCAAGATTCCTAAAAATACTTTCCTTAAATCACTGTTTTAGTTATCCCCGAGTTCGTGAAATCGCGGCTCTACTGTATTTATAAATTTCCCCCACTCGTGAGAAAAATAATGAATGTTTTGGGCGGTGCATCAGTTTTCTCAGTGTATTAAGAGTTTTCCCCTGCCATTCATATTCAGCTGTTTCTCGTTCATATAACTTTATTTCAAGTCATCCTTTACAATTACGCTGGCACCCAGCCAGAAGTCAGCTCTCACTGTGTGATGCCCTACCTCCCCAAACAACGCTTACGTTGACTTTCTCAACAACTAGGTACCCAACATTTAGGAAACTAAAGAAAGCTTAAGGCTGGAAACTGCCACTAGATTACTAATTACTAGAACAAGTGGACAGAAATGCATAAGTAGTACATACTGTGAAGTGTTCAGCCACTTCCCTATCTTGGTTAAATCTTTAAAAGGTGTTTTTATTTTTGTATTTAAATTTATATTATGTAAATCTTTCTTAACATGCTATATGCCATTTTCAGGGTGAGTTTGTCAGGTGTCCGGTGTGATGCAACAGAATTCAATAACCTAGTAATTGGGGACATGTTAATTTAAATTCATCTTTTCAAAATGTAAATATAATATAGTCAAGGAATTTTAAAGTAGAGTCATTTGATTATTTTCCTGGCTTGTTTGGTTTCAAATTGACCACAGTAAAATTTTAATTATTTTTGTTGATATAACTTTTTCTTGTACTTTGACCAAT
>PNEQ01001118.1:0-43291 GCA_003012365.1 Medauroidea extradentata | reverse complement strand
CACCCCTATTTGTTTTACGATTATTTATTTGCAGCTGCGATTGTGATCCAATATAAATAGGTGTACATTGTCAACAACCTAAATACCAAGATTAACCGGTGACATGACCGGAGATAGTTCGCCCAAAATAACTACTCCCGAGTGTCTGCCCAAGACAATAGAGACGCGCACGGTATTGCGGTTTACAAACTTAGTACTCGTAATTTTGCTTCACTCATGAAGATGGCTATACTAATCTATATGGTGCTATACCTTGGCACGCCTGGAGCTACTGAGTACTACAAGAGAGAACAGTAAAATTTCAAACCAGATGAAATTTAATCAGAGCGATTTTGCCCCCGAGGCTTAACTTCCCCGCGCCAGCGCTCCCGTACACGTCCTCCCTGTCCCGCCATGACACTTCGACTGATCAAAACATTCAGCCGGCCATCCCCCGGCGACCGGTCACGAGCTCCGATGTATCACGACTAACTTTCCTGGGCGGACACTCTGACTTACTCGGCCAAGCGGCGGAGGGATACATCAGGATCCAACATGCCTAAAAGCTGGTTAATTGACGTTTATAACCTAAAAATTGTATGTAACATAGATACTGATAAATTTACAAGGCATTTTACTCCATACTACCAGCTAAATATTCATTAGTTTATTAATTGGGGATGTGCAGCGTCCTCAATCTGTCGCGGATCACCACCTTTTCAGTGTTGTTGCACACGACACTACCACCCACGTCGGTCGAGAAACGCCCTGCAGACTCCCCGCATTCCAGCACGTCCCTGTTTCGTGCCTCCAAGCGAGTGAACTCTGACCTGCCTGCCAGATAAATCTATCTAAGCACTGGCTAGCTCCGAGCTTATTTGAAATTGTAAAAGCCAGCACCTCTCTGTACGTGCTTCCAAGCAAGAGAACTACTACTAGCCTGCCACATAAATCCTATTCCAGGAGAAGCAAGCTAATAAGCCACTTGAAATTTCAAAAAACCTAAACAAGGAAAAAAAATCAGAAAAGTTTACTTAGAAAAGTTGCTTGAAATTAAATTAGCTTTCAAATGAGTCCAAACACGATATAAATCCAATAAAATTGACATGTAAAATTCTATACTTTTCTCTTGCTTTAAAGTTAAATTTAAAATTAAAAAAGAAAATTTTAATGTAAATTTCTCTACTCGCATCCCCAATTAATAGGTTGAATCCCGCCGTATACATCCTTATACCTTGTTACGTTGGCCTACTTAATTTGTTATAAACAGAGAAAAAAACATTTTACGACAAAAAAAAATTGAAATTACTGTGTGATAAGAGGCCAAGTAAGTGCTACGTGCCAGTGCATGTCACAGTACTATGATAAACACAATGAAACTAATGACAGAGTAATGAGAGAAAGAAGGAAAGGATCAGGAGGGCAGGTCTTGAGGTAATGTAGAAGAAGGGCCAAAGAGAAAATGGAGGATTATGAAGCACAGATTATGAAAAAGGTACAAGAATAGGGAGAGCAGGAAGAAAATGGATTGAAGAGCAAAAGAAAGGACTAGAAGGAAAATGAAGGGGGAGTGATAAAATGGAAGATAACAGGAATGAGGGAAAGAGAGAGAGAGCAGAAAGGGGAAGAGAAAGGGAAAAATAAGAAAAAGGGATGAGGACAGAGGAAAGGGACTAGAATGGGAATGAATGAGGAATGAATGAGGAAGGAAAGAGGAAGAAAAGAAGAAGGAAACCAGAGGGAAAATGAGAATGGAAAGGGGAAGGAAGAATGAGTGGAAGAGTATGAGAAAGATGAAATGTAGGAGAAAGGGTAGTTGTTATTCAAGTTATCAATAAATAAGTTTTAATATTGTCATTTCTGCTACCAGTAACCTCAATGAAATAGTTATATAAGCACTATTTATATTTATTAAGGTAAAGCCAAAATACTCTTAGATGTAGTTTACTGTAGAGATAGAAAATACACAAAGTAATTGTCAAGCACACACAAAACAACAAGAGGCAATCAAGATGACAGACTTACTGTAAATGTCGACGGGCCGACCCTTGTAGTCAACACTGAGACAGTAAGTCTCGTCGACGGTGACCTCTTTCTGATCTGTGTCGCACACGGAGAAGTCCGAAATGTTCTGCTGGCAGTAGGTGGTGGGGCGTGGTGACAATGTGACTCCGCCCAGAATGCGGGTCTCAAAAGGAACGTCCCCGCGCTGCGTGAAGTTGAACTTCCCTGCCACGGGGCAGCGCACTGGTACTGGATTCTGTGCTGCAAGCATCATACCAACTTCCAACACTAGCACAGGGTTCAACGACAGGCTGGCATGAACAGAAAGGTTTAAAACAAGACTTTTCCTCTGGGAATTCCTCCAGTTATATGCACGTATACTGAATAAATTTTAGAACTGATCTATGAACAATCTTTGCAATTTGGGGTGCATGAAAAATTTAACCTTTAGTCGGGACACAACCATTGTGAGTAGTAATAGCATTTGTCAATAAAAACAGCTCTGTGAATCACAACAGTAACAGAAAATGTAATGCATAAAATGTATGTACAGTAGAACAGGCTTGTGCGAAGGTATGTTTTTAAATGCGAAGCGAAGTCGAATCAAATCTTGAATTGTGCGAAGGAATGTCGAAGGAAAGTCGAAGTCGAAGACAGCAAAGAAAAAAAATTTATCACAAACAATTGGTAATGAAAAAAAATATTTAAATATACCGTACTTACTCATGTAGCCTAACAAATTTTTTTCTAATAATTTTTTGGGTTCAAAACAGGGGGTGCATAAGATAAACGAGGATTTTTTTTAGTGAGATTATAACCTCCATAACTCGAAATTATATTACGGAATACTTAAATATCAACGTATTTGAACAAAACCAACTTTAATTTAATGTAATATGAACACCTGCCTACGAGATGTAACATTTTAGGCCTACTCCCTTCCAACCGCTAGAAGAAGCCATATTTACAACCACACATTTCCACTTTGTACAAGAGGTTAATTTCTTTGTTCATTATCACCGATGACAAAACTAAAATTACCGAAAATGGCAATTCTGATTTAAAAGAATCTGCAGTCTTTACGGTTCAAGATTAAAGTCATAATAAATCGCCGCCGTAATATAGAACGGGAAACGTAAACAATAACATTGTTGGCAACACCATAGATGAATGAGTAACATGAAGGCACCACACTCCATAAAGACTTTCTTTGAATCTTAGTTCTGTGTTGTTTACGTAATATATATTCGCGGGAAACAAGAAATTACAATGGTATTAAGCTAAAAAAAATGTTTGATGCGTAAGGTGTGTAGGGAAATATTTTTAATATGTCCGTTATTTAGAATATTCCGGTGTTTGGAAGTCTGGATAAATGGTACTTTACTGTACTTACTGATTTACTGGCTACAGATATTGTTTTCGTTGCGCCGGCGTAGTTTTGTTGGATTATTCTGACTCCGGCTTAAGTGAAATTGTGCCGCCGAATGTAGCCTAAACAAAATAAATAAATCACCACTGTGCCATGAATTTGAGTTTTTAAGCGAAAGTTATACAGAATAATACAATTACAAGTAAACGGAAAATTACCTGCTCCACATAAATAATTTTGTCTGTTGTGATGCGAATTGTGGTTATCTTTGACCGACTTTCAACTCGAAGATTTTTATTGCTCGAAGACGAAGTCGAAGGAACAAAAATCTTTGATTCGACTTCGACAATGCGAAGCTTCGCACACCCTTACAGTAGAACCCCAATTTTACATTCCCCTGAATTACACTTTCCCCTTAAATACACCATTTTTCCTAGTTCCCATAAATTTCCATGTTAAAAATATATTGTATTCCTGCCATTTACACTTCAGATGACACTTCCTTCCTTCCTCTGATTTACACTTATTTTGTTATAAAGCTAACAATATTTCTCCCTCTACTTACAAAGTAAATGTTGATATTGTGGAAGAAGGATGAAATTTCAATACAAAGGAACCTGTAGAATGTACCTATGTACGTGTACAAAAAGGTTTAAAAACCGGAAGTGCAGTTTGATCAGTGTTAATAGTATAAAATATACGTTCTCTTAATCTATGCCCAGTAGCATGTCATTTTTTGTTAGAATACTATTGGTAAATTGTACTTCTTAACATTTTATGAGGTCACACATTTCATCTGTGGTGCAATAATGACTTGACATGTAAAAACGTTTATTAATAGATGTTAGGTTACAGTTTTTTTTTGTTTCCCTCCATTAACACTTTCCCCTCATTTACGCCATATTTTATCTGTCCCTTAGAAAGTGTAATATAGAGGTTCTACGTCCATGGTGTCCATGGTTGTTCCGACATTCATTTTTGAAATATGCAATGAATAACAAAGCCTGTCGCTAACTCAGTGGCTAGATCACTCGCATCCCATCAAGGCAATCATGGTTTGAATCCCAGTAAGGTCGGTCCCCAGTTCTTCGCATATGGGAAATCATGCCACACAATGCCGTAGGCTGAAGGGTTTTCTCAGGAAACACTCGTTTCCCTCGCCCCTCTCATTCCAAAGACTATCCATTGTAGGACCTCATTTCATGTCATCCTCTGGGAAAATAAATGCCTATGAGTGCACAGTCACAAGTCTGCAATTCAGGATGTGATATCCTGGCCCTCCAATACTCTCCCCATACGTTTATAATTTAACGAATGACAAAACCCATAAATGAATTCAGAAAAATCTATAATTTTGTATGAATAGTGCGCGCACATTTTCAGAGAGCATTAGATGGAACCTCTTTCAAAATGGAAAATTCCCTAATCTACAATATGGTAAACTGAGAGATTACTGTACTTCGCAGGTGAGCGGCATACTTTGCAGAAGCAAAAGTACTGATACGTGATGGAAACTATTATGCAGAGATTTGTAACGTGAAACCCTCTTAAGAAGTTTCCCATTTAAAAAGTTTCTTGCTTAATAAGTTAAATAATTTTGCACTTTTGTCTAAATCAACACATATAATTTAATCCTTTAAATAAGTTTTCCTGGTTAGTAAGCCCTATTTTCTTCTGCCCCAACACAAACATCTTAACAGGGTTTTACTTATATCTCATTCAGAGCTAGTTAAAGACTCTCTCAGACACCTTGAGGTGAGAAGACAGTTGTGTTGAAACCTAGTAACGACTCCAAGATAGACTCACCCAGGAACAGGTCATACTTCCAGTCCTCCCTCTGGCTGAACTGCACCCACGAGCAGACAGTGTGGAAGTTGTCCTTGATCACCGCAATGCCCCTTCTGAAGCGTATGATATTGTGGTGTCGCGGCACAAAGTCAAAGCACACGTAGTCCTTTTGACTGTACACAAAACCAATACATATATATGTTACTCAAAGTTTGTGTGTGTATACTATAGAATGGCCACACTTTACAACAAAGAAAATTCATTACTTATTCCCAAATTTCTCTGACAGAAAACTAAATAATTCCCAGAATTTCAGAAGCACGAAAACAACTTTTTACCAATTTATTTAAATTACTTTCCAATAAAGGTAAAGATTTCAAGTCCTTGTTAACACTATGGAATTGACCATTCAGTGAACTTAAACATTCATGGGAAATAATTGATCATATCTACGTAGCTTACAAATTACACACGTCTTCTACCTCAAACGAATAAATTGCAACGCAAAGTCATCACAACCTCGCAATATTACACAAAAAAAATGCTTTCACGAGGCAAGCATAAGCCGTAAAAACACAATTAGAACATGGCGCCCAACATAAAACAAGCCAACGCAGAGTACGCTAAATGTCTATGAAATTCACTTCTGAGATCCTTGTTTATTCTGTGCTATTAGCCTACACAAAAATTACGCAGTGGCCACTGTGGTATCTTTGCGAGTGTTTTTTTAAGGCTGCAACAGATTCTGGCCACTTACACAGGAGTACCTGACATTTCCTAACTGTTCACCATTTTTGTCTTAACTGTCATTAAGTTTAACTATATAACATAACAATAGATCACATATTGCAATTATACAGAATTAATGAAAAATTGTGTAAATACGGGGAAAGTGTAAATGGAGGGAAGGAACAAAAACTGTAATAGGTACAGTAGAACGCTGTTATAACATTTCTGGATATAACATTTTCCTGCATATAACATCACTTTTATTTGGTCCCACCATTTTTCCATAAAGCATAATGCTTTCATTTCCTGCTTATAACAACACTGGTATTTTCATTTCCTGCATGTAACATCACCTTTTTCTCAGACATTAACCAAAACTCGGGTAAAATTTTTCTTAACTGTATTATTTTTAATATAATAACTGAGCTGTAGACTAAAAATATCTGTAAAAAACAAATTAATGTCTGGGAAAGTATCACAAGTGTACATTACAATGATATTAAAGACTGTGATCCTAAAGATGACGATCATGAACCTACAGAAGACAAGTGGGAAAGCCTCTTATTATACACACAGTGTATGTATGTATTCATCATGTTTCTGATAGCACAGTAAGTATAGCCACATTCAACCTCATTATAGGCTTAAACTATCAAATTTTAAGTTACTATTGTGTAATATCTGTTCATTGGTGTAAAAATATTGATTCCTGCTTATAACATTTTCCTGCATATAACACTTTTTTTCACAGGTCCCTTGAAAAACGTTATAACAGGGTTCTACTATACTCATTTACTGCAGTAAGAAGTTATAAAAGTAAATTGAAAACTCAAGAAAAGATGTCCTGGGTATTATCATGAGGAATTGTTTCATATAATTTTTAAAACTTTTTTTTACATACCTACTGTTTATACAGGTACAATATACAGGCTTCTAATCATCCCCTTCTTTCACAGTATCAACAATCTCTTGGTTTGTAAGTGGAAGGCAAAATATAATTTGCTTCATAAAAAATTATGTACAATCAAAGGTAGTAGAAATTATATGTATGTAATACATTGTTTTCAGAGGGAAAATAATTGAAAACTGGGAAGAAGAAAAAAAAAAAAAAAAAAAAAAAAAAAAAGGCTTATTTAAAGCATAAATGTAACTCAGAGATGTAACATTTTACACAAATCCAATGCAATCTTATTTCGTACAGTAGGGCCCCGATTTAATGAACTCTGGAATAATAAAAACAAAGATTTAATGAAAGGATTTTTAGGAACCTTCAAAAAGTATAAAAAAATGTATTAAATAACTAACTTTGATAAAATCGAATATTAATCGTAAGTTAAGTCCTTTAAAAATACTAGCACCGACCGCCGTATATACTTATTTCTCAGTAGAAAAGCTTAAACCATCCGCCAGGAAACAAAAAAATATTCGTTAAAATTCGTTGAAAACTTTGGCCGCGGGAGTGATTTTTAGATATGCACGTGCGAGCACGGCCGAGCAAGCGAGGCTATACTGCATAACAAGTGCGCGCCTAGGTCCTCATCCTGGCGGCTGGCGAGTGAACAAGCATCTAGGTACCCAGTTTCCACAGCGCGGCAATGGACAGCACAAGAACTAATTCACAGATAGTGCTTCACATCTCCGTTAGAATGAGCTGTAGTGCCATGTGCTCTATAGATTTATTCTATTACCGATAGAATGCAGTGGTGTGCAGCGTGATTATTAACACTCGCATCGCGTGATAAAACAAGCGGGTTTATAAATAAATACGAAATATTATTTATGCTGCATAAATTATGCAAACTTTTTACAACGAATTTATTGCCATAAACGTAAATAATTTGTTTCTCCGATGCTTAAAAAATGCTTCAGTGCAAAGCATTTTTAGCAAGCAGACCAACACAAGTTTGTTTCATGAGAGCGACTGCATACAAGCTACAATGGCCGCAGCCACAGCGTATATTTAATTATTATTGTACTGTTGTCTCGCAAACTTTTAATTCAGTTTTCATTGAAAAAATTTTTTTACTATTTTTTATGGGAATTTCCTTAATTTTGTTGGTGGAGCGGGCCGGAGAGAAACGGAAAAATTGACGGCTCAGCGGTGTTAGTCATCATAAGTTGATGGTGCACGCAAGGACGGTCTAACTCACCATGCGCATACTCGCCTAGCATTCCACGGAAAGTTTTTTCGCCAGTTTTTTTCTATTCACGACTGTGGCTTACCAATTGCGGTAAATGCGTTTTGTTTTATTTTTTAGCCAATTTACTTTTTGAAATTACGTTAAATTCCGACAAAACATGCCCGAGGACTTTACTTTTGGGGGGGGGGGGGGGTGGGGGGGGGGAAGTTGGATTTAACGAAAAAATTGATTTAGAGTAAACATTTTTGGGTTCCATGGCATTTCGTTAAATCGTGGTTCTACTGTAATGTAATACAATAAAACCTCTCTATGAAAACCCCTCATGGTTCCCTAGAATAGGCTGTTTATATAGGGGTGGTCTTTATAAAGAGGTTTAGCCTGTAAAACCCCTATTTTAAAATCCCATGGTTCTTGAGGAAAGGATTGTTATAGAGAGGTGGTTGTTATAAAATGGGTTGTTATAAAGGGTTTTACTGTTGTCACAATAGCAAAGCCATTACAAAGTAATGTAACAGACGGGAGTACAAGTACTTCTGTCTGTTACATAAACAAATGATTAAAAAGTGTAGGACAAACCATCCGTCCACAGTCAGCCTGGCCATCATGTAGCGGGAGTCTCTCTTCTCTTGACACACGTATATTGTCCTGCGATATCGCCCCTCATCTGGGTACCAGGTTTCAACTATGTGCGTCTCGTTGATCTGTACATCTGCATCAATGTTGGCAGTGTTGATCCACATGCCTGTGAAGTTCTGAGGCAGGTGGCATTTCGGCTCCACCACTTCCGCTTTTACTGCAGACAGAAATTACAACACAATCCACTATCATCACCATGTAGACAAGTACAAATAAGCACCATTTACCACTACTGGGTCTTCATTATTAAGTACTTTAATGAACTTGTGTCATGAATAATAAAATTACAAAAAAAAAAAAAAAATACTAATTTTATTGTAACCTTGGATCTCATCTTTGAAGTACAGTAAAATTTTTTACGTGTGCCCTGTTTCATACTTATACATATTAACAAGTGGAAAAAAAAAATTCAAATATCAGCTCAAAGGAATAAAATAATAGTTTCAAATCTGGCACTTTACTGCAAATAGCCATACATTAGAAAAGTGTTAGTAACTGAATTTTTGTTGACCATTTAAACCTACAGTAATAATTATTTCAGGGTTATATAATTTGCAAATTATTTGCAAAAAATTAATTCTTAAATACAAAACCACAGCATGAAATCTCATTACAAAGTACATACATGAAGGGAACTTGAAATTATACGCTTAATATTGGAAACACTTTATACTGAACAGTTCTTAAATGGAAAACTTTCTGTAGGGGTTTCAAAAAATTTACTTTATACGTGATGAAAAGTGCTTTAAACTGAAGTACTTCATTATACTGAGAACCCACAGTAAACCACTAATTTTACGAGTCACTGAAGCACAACTTTGAGTTTAAGATGGTAGTAGTTTTATGCTACATACACGTGTAACTTATGTACCGGTAAATACAGTTAGTAATTGAAATTAAGAGCAATTTAGAACAATTATCCATAGCACTGCCACCTCAATTATCATGGATTATTAGTACTTATCTTCTACTAAATTGTGGTAACCAGACATGTTCCCAAAATTCGCATGATGGCAAAACTGAATGTTGATTCTAGTATGCATGAATAACAAACACTTAACATAAGAGAACAATCACCTGGAGTGATGTGCAATCTCTCGGGACTTTTTTCCACAGTCTTCAGAGTGTTGCACTCGGCCGTGATGGATACTCCCAAATACAGATCATCATCCCTGTTCTTCAGAAAACAACGGTACTTCTCGTCTTTCCGAGACTCCTTCGTGTTTGCCACCGCAAAGAAGTGGTTCTTGTCCACAAACCAATCTCCCAAACAGCTGTACTCTACCACTGCATTAAACAATTTCAAAACACTATTACAATACAGGAATTTTAATTTAGAACTTTCATTTAATGCAATAAGAAAAATATCAGAGTGAGTTGGTTGATACGGCTATAATGAAGAGTTAGGACACATTAAGGTTCATCAAAAATTTAAATTGTTTTAATAATTTTTACGCCTGTATGAGATATGGTTTGTTTTGTAGACATACTTGTACATTGTGAATTTTTAGCTTTCATAGTTTTGTATAATGGTACACCAATGTTCAAACTAGCATAAAACGGTTTTATGCACACTGAAGAACAGTGCCATAGGCTAATACATCAATATGTATATAAAAACTACATTGGCTTCTTTTGTTTAGTGAAAAATTATGAAAACTTCAAATAAAAAACAAGCAAATTATCAGAAATTTTTTAATATACAAAAAAATTCAATGCAACTTTTATACATATTTCAGCAATTTTGAGTTGTCATTCTCGTGCACTTGAAACCAGTGCTAAAATCAGGACTCTACTGTATTACAAACTTTGTCAATTCAGGCCATGGTGACACATACTCGAGATGCTTACAACGCACAATTTATTTCACTCACCCCCGTCAAAGGTTCCAGTCATTCCTGTACATTTCTTGTACGTGATGTTGAACTTCTGGTTTGTTATGAGGAACTGGGTTCCCGCGGTCTGGCAGGACTTGATGGTGGCGTCCGGGTGGTTGCACTCACCCGTGAACCTGAAACGATTCTGCAAAAACAAATGGCAAATCAATTTCAAGGCACGCAGGCATGTGATTTTAATTTATCACTATTCAATTATTTAGTACACGCAATAAAACCACGATTGGAAAGTTACTAAAAAGTAACTCTGTTACCCTTACAGCTACTTCACTGAAAATGTAACCCAATTACAAATACAAGTTACACCACTAAATAAGTAACCTGTTACAATTACAATTCTAAAATAAGTAACAGTAAGATACTTTTTTAAATACATGATTACTGATTACAGTCAAACCTCTTTAATGCAAACCTGAAGGGACCAATATTTTGGCTGTTTGTAATAGTGAGGTTTGTATTAACAGGTGTTCATTAAAACCTTAAAATGTTTCTAAAATTTTGTTCAGTCCGTTTATTTCCAAAAATCAAATAATATTTTCACCACTCTGACTTCCTTTTACTTGAGAACTTTATATTGCATGGTTTAATGCATAAACAAAATTTTTATTAAACATTAAAGTGATTATTTCATTTCTTGTCCCATTCCAAGGGGAATAAATATCACTTTGTATTTACAAGGTTTGTATTAACGAGGTTCTAATGTACATAGATATGCCTACTACACCAAGCCTAGTAAGTTTTAAAATTTTCCAGCACAGAATTTTTTACTATCAAAATTAACACACTTTACAATATAAAAACACACAATTTTCAATGCAAGCATTTTGTACGCCTGGTATAAGAAATAAGTATAGACCTATTTTAATAATTAAAGGTAGGTTAGCAAAGAACGTTTATAGCATAGTACACAGTTGCATTGTCAGGAACTAATCTAGATTACATATTTACAATTGAGTTACTGGAGAAAAATGGGTTGGGTGGGTTGCATTATCACTATCGAGAGATTGGAATCATTCAGTTAACTAGTTCCTAGTGAGAGAGAAGCTGATTTTTATAAGAGTGGTAAATAATGAATATTCCAGCGTTCATACTGTATTAGTTGAGATGTTAGTACAAATACATTAATTTTTCCCAACATACAACAGACATCTCAAATCAAGATTACTTTGGTTTTCAATTGACAGTACTTCGAAAATTCGAAAAAAGGCTAAAAATATGGCCCTGCCTGGTAATGATCGTAATGTGGTTTGTTGGTGTTCCACTTTGCGTAGATGACAATCTAGATGCTACTGAATTTTTTCCCCCTTTAAGACTCTGTTTCTTTTGGCAAGTCCTCCAATACAAAACATATAAGTACAATTTAACCATGCTGCATTCACTTCTCAAACAGTACTTGAGAAAATACACTCCTTGGAGCAGAGTAGGTTATTTCAAGTCACGAGGTTTTGTTAATTACTAGGATTTGATAAACACCTGCAATGTAATTCAAGGTTTTAGATGCAGTAATAAAAAAAACCACATATATTTTCTACATTTTTATGTTAAATGCTACGTTCGAGGTGCATTCTTTACACATTGTATTTTATTTGTATTTTAATAATAAAGGCTCCACTACGATTGATTTAGCACAGTAAACAGCACACGCAGACACAGAATACGTGCACAGCAAAAAAGCTGCAAACTACAATTGAAATAGCACACTCACAGAAACAACTGATGACGTTAAAATGAAAAGAAGCTACACTGGTAAATAATACACGTGTTTGTTTGTATCACCAATTCTGAATGATTTTATTGCTACCACTTTTCGTAAATAACTGTTTTGTTTATTTTACAATACAAAATCGAGTGAACTCATTTTCTTAAAATTGTAGTATGTTTTATAAACATTGAAAACAATTTCATTTAAAACTAATTAATTTGCTAACTTTGACGCAAATTTTTACAAAGGTTAGTAGAATTTATTGGTTTGTGGGCATACGCCATTGCTCATGTGAGCAACAAACATTTAAAAATCTTGTTAAATTAGATTCCGATTTCACCAGTGTATATTTTCTTTTGAAACTGGTAGTATCCATGTTCTGATTGGCTACACACAGCAGAGGGCGCACACGCACAAAAATTTTAGGAGTTTGGTCTAATTTCTGTGCATCGTTCCTGTGCTACTTTTTCTGTGCGTGAAAGTACCGAGAACAGCATGAACATATGGTATTTAATTTCTGTGCGAGTGTTGTTTTCTGTGCTAAATCAATTATAGCGGAGCCTCGTTAATACTAGTTTTAGTAGTTGACCGAGAAGACATAACTTGAAATTTCGAACACAAGTAAATTTCACTCTGATTAAATCTCGAACACATCAAACTTAAAAATTTTGGCTGACCTATCCTAACCCCGTGAATTTTCTTAAGTTCCTAAAGACAACAGTATAGTAACGAATGAAAGAGTAGTTAATCAACAAACTACAATGTTGAGAGGTAGCCAACTTAGGAAAACAAAGTTTCCTGACTGAAATGTATAAATTAAATCATCGAAATTTTTGTAGAAATTTTCGTCTTTCGAGAAAGAAGAATCAGAACCCTTAAATTAAATACTATAAAGTTGTTTCTAAAAAGAGTAACGGGAAAAGTAACATTTATTGTTGCTTTGAAAGCAAATAATGAAATTAGTTACAGTTAAAGGTTTCTTAAACATAATTGTACAGTAATAACGTTACCATGTTTGTTACCGAAAAAAGTAACTTAACTCATTACTTTCAGTTACTGAATACAACAATGAAGCTTGTGCCACATGATCACACTATTACGACCCCTTTTTGTTTTACTGTCTTAATGTGAATCACTCTCGCACAGCTTTTACCAAGGGACTGCAATTTGTTGTGGAAAATAAAACTAAGGAAAAAATCACACATTTTTAAATTTTAAAACCAACTTTCCTGAGAAAGTACTGTAAAAGTGAGGATTTAATATATTTTTATTTTTAATGCAGTTGAAGTTGTTTCTAATGTTGTATGCATGTGTACATTTTCACAAATTGAAGTCGAATTAAACTTACTGTGAAAAAAATGGTAAATTGTACAAGATATGCTTTATTCAGAACTAGTGCGCTGTTTTGAAAAAGGTAAACATAATTTTCATAATTAAATTGAATATTTAATTTTTGTAATGAATGAGAAAACAAAATTGTAACAAATAATAGAAGTAGCCTATAAAGTATCCCGTAAACCAAACAATGATACACAGAAGACCACAGAAAAAAATTGCCAAACAATACAATCATAAAAAGCCGAGGACACAACGACATTTTCCTGTACATAAAATTTTACCAGAAAGATAACACTAGCTACAGTTCTAGCTATTGTACTACCAAATTAATTCCGTAGTTCACACGGCCAACTTTCTCGTTCAAGATGTACATTGTTAAAATGTTGACTGCAGCTTTTAAAGCTACATTTGAACTAATGGGGTTAATTTGTGCAAAAATTATTGACTCTGCACCAAACATAAAAAATAAAATGTGATAAAGTAGTCAGCAGTTGATAATATCCCGGTTTAAAAGATATTATGCATGACCAGTAACTATTTCTTCACTAGGTTTTTTTTGTCTGGCTAGACATTATTTCAAAATACTTCATTTCTGTGAGCTATTTCATTCAAAAACAGATGCACTTGCATAAAAATTGTTTGTGTACATTTAACTTCTACAATAAAGATAAAACCAAAAATAAATACACCCCCACCTCGCACTAACTACTGTAGTATCCAAGTTCCTGTATGCTAACAACTAGTATGCTCGATACTGTCCACACAGCGTATGATTGATAATAGTAGAGGTGAAGAAGATAAACACCTGCTTGTACAAGAAATATCCGTAGATAGACGACAGCGAGGGCTGACGAGCCTATCTGCAGACGTCGTGACATACCTGATACGCAAACTGCCACACCCCCTCCAGACTCGAGCGACAGTTGACAGGGTAGTAGTTCTCCGAGAACAAAGTGATCAGCTGCTGGTTCGGATCCAGGCCACGACAAACTGTGTCCACAGTCGGCTCAACTCCGGGCGGCAAGTTCACGCAGCCCGCTGCAAAGTCATTAAAGGTCCGTGTCAAGACATTTTTTATGCATACATGTAACCTCCTTCAATTATAAATGTATATTTTGTCTTATGATTAGAGTCAATGATTTTTGGTGAAAAGCATTATGCACCAACCTGTTGAAATGACTTACATGAACTTGTATACACGTTCTTCAAGGTTAGTGTGTCTTTGAGCAGAGATGTCATTCATTTGAATGTACCAATGAGAATAAAGTCACTGTGACACGATACGCCAGCCTACGATGATAATTTAAGTCTAAGACTGTGCAAAAATGGTAAAAACTAGGTATAGTCTCTCACACAGGCAGACTGTAATGCATCAGTGGTAACTATAGCATCACATTCGGGATGACCAGGGTTAGATCCTCATCTTCAGCCATTTTTATTTTGGTTTATATGGAATTGAAGAAATCACTCCAAGCAAATGATGGGTTGGTCTCCTTAATAAAAACCATGGCCAACTCCTTTCCTCTCTCCACTCAGTGAGCCTATCAAGGTCAAGTGCTATTTATTCATGGGTACGTAAATGTGTCCAAATAAATAAAATACATTAACAAAATAAAAATGTAAGGTAAGGTAAAGAATAACAACGAAACATTACCACGAATAAAATACTACATTGTTTAGAAGGCATTCATAGCAAAACAGGTAAGTAATTTGGAACATTGTGGACAGAATGATATAATATCAAGAGATTTAGGTCAGCACCTAACATCTAGCTCTTCAGCATTGGTGAGAGGTGACATGACGTGAGTATGGAGCAGCTTCGGAATGAAGGAGCGGGGGAAACGGGGGGGATCCCCGAGAGAACACAGCCATCAGCGATTCTCACATGTGAAAATCTAGAAACCAACCTCTCTGGGAATCAAACCCAGATCGCCCAGATGGGAGGCGAGTGGCCTAGCCACTGCGACAACCGTAGCCTCATAATGGACAGAAGAAAGGAAGAGACAACACATGAAAAGATGCAGGAGTACTGGAACAACAGCAAGCAACAACAAAGAAAGAGGTAGGTACAGGCGATTCAGAATAATGTGAGCACTCAAATAAGCCCTGCTAAATTTCTATTTCCAAGCAATTCGTATCATTCCGAGCATTATGGATAAAGAAGGGACATATCTAACCTGTCTGGACATGTCACTTGATGTTTCCGCGTGTAAGATACAGTGTGCAGTCGGTAGGAACCTGTATTGTTTGATAGAAAAAATTTTATTCAGTCATAAAAATACAGGTATGACAATTTCAGTTGATTTTATTTCAGTATTATATTAAAATAGGAAAATACACGGAACTATGTTCAGCAATTCGCTGCCAACTATACAAACAGTAAGACAGCAATGGTTAACGTTGAATCCAATGCAGCAATGGCTAGTAATATTTTTCACAGGTTAAATTTTTAGTGCTTGCTTTATCCCGAACGACCTATAGCATTGAAGTTATGTGATCCTAGCTGGTCAACATGAAGATGAAAAAAGGTTATGTAACTTATAAGTTATAGGCAGGTAACTACAATGTGAGCACTTTTGAAAACCGTCAAGTTTAGAACAGTAATTAAAATATATTTTGTTGTATCTAGGGTTGTGACACAAAGAAATATCTAGAGTTACTAGCAAGACAGCCATTGGCCAGCTCACTGTCTGTTGCTTCACATTAACCTTGATATGTGTGATGCTTTAGGTCAGCGGTTCCCAACTTTCATGAGGTCGCGGACCAGTCGGGTCAAAATTGATTAGGTCGCGGACCAACACCAGACGCTTAAAATTTCTCAGCTTAGTACAGTGTGTAATAAACAGGACTGCACAGACACTGTTTCCAGGAAGTCAGGGTAGTTTAAAGGTAAACACAATAAAACTGCCAGGCATCATTCTCAGAAGATAAATGTCAAAAACAGGCAAACTTATACTATATAGATGATACACTTAACTTAAGTATAGAACTGCACTGAACTTAGGCACAAAATTGTCACTATTAAAATTGTATGGTCATGCTTAACATCTAAAAGCATTAACAGATGAATATCTTGTGTTTGTTAGTCGTACATATTATTATTTTGTCATCATTAGATTACATAACACTAATAAGAAATAATTCTCACATAGCGTCTTTCACAGGTAATACGTCTGGAAAATGTTATATCAAAATAAAGTAGTAGTGAATATTGTGTAACAAAGTAAACAATGTATCCGAATAAATGCTCTCAGAACATAGCAGACTTAATTTAAACTGTTAAGAACCCGCTTAAATGAAGAAATTCCTCTGAAGCATATTATAAATAATTTAAAATCATTAATAACAACTTGACTGACATCTTAGCTTGCGGACTACTCACAAAGCTTTCGCGGACCACCTGTGGTCCATGGACCACCGGTTGGGAACCACTGCTTTAGGTAAACAATTCAGTGAGTAACTTGATCTGTAACCAAGTATGCAATGGCCGATGACAACGCTAATACTTCGAGATTGTTCTATAAAGTAGCCCATTAGGCTAGTGTAAGTAAAACTGAGACTAGAGCGTTGGACAGAAAGACAAGATGTCAGAGAGAGTGCCCAATGTACGCTGTGGTGTAATAGTGTTGTTGAACATCTCTCATATGAACCCTGTATGTACGAGAGAGAGAGATCAAGAGGTCGACCAGTACTATTGACCCGCAGCTTATATAAGATGTTCCCGAGCTGGACAAAGGGGAGAGACTTTGAACCTTATGAGCACTTAAGCTCTCTGTACTTATGTAGGCAGCCGAAGTGCTGCAGGATAAAAATTTACTCACTTGTAATACTTTTGTGAGTCTACAATATTTCTTCATGGTTTGACTTAATACTTCTCTTGATTATTTGGTCTTAACCTCCACGGCACCATCCTCACTACTATCTTAAAGGAAGAACGTCAACCCGCTTGGTGCAACAATTTTTATTGTTGTTTTAGAAATTAATTTTTGTGTATGATAAATCACAATACAGTAGTCAGTTTTTAGGTAACAGAACAACAAAATCAGCTGGAAGTAGAATAAATAAGTAACCTTGGCTTCAAAATTACAGACTTTATTGTGAACCATCTATAAAAGACTTTATGTCTGGTCGACAGTGGGGTCCTTACAGACAATGACGCACAACTTGACACATCGGCAGAAATTGGCCATAGCCACTGTAAGAAACCATTCTGGCAATTGCCTAGTTATTTAAGAAAATCCGATAGAACAAAATTCAGAATACCCATGCCAGAGATGGGGATCAAATCCAGGTCCTTCCTAACGTGAGGCCAACATGTGACAGCTGTTGTATCACTTTGCACAGATTGTCACACATAAGAATGTTAGTTTCTGACACATCTAAAGACAGTCTTAAACCAATAATTTACCAACATAAGAAAATATTTTTTTGACAGTTTGAGAGTTGTGCAAATAAGTGTGTGCGCCTGCAGAAATTGCTGATGGCAGACGGAAATATTGATGCTTCTATTGTTTTCATAAAGACTTCCCTTATTTCAAGCACATTTTATGCCAATTCATTTAGGCCTAACACTGAAAGCAATATTAAAGATAAAAACATGTTTCTATAAATACTTACTCAGGGTGTCCAACCAACAATGATAAAAAAATTTTCTACTTTTCCATGTTTTCCAACAGAAAAATGAAAATTTTTGAGAAAAATTAAAACAATATAGGTACAAATACAGGTTACAATACTCGTGGGGGGGAGCATGATATTTAACCACAGGAAAGTGATTCCGCAATCAAGGCCTACCAGGCGTGATCATTTATTTATACATATCATGGGCATAAAATTACCGCTGTATAACCAAATCTGCTCTATAATTAATTTTTACGGTACTAACCTTTCGAAAATTGACATATCAGTAATTATAGTTTTCTTTACCAGATTTTTCTTACCTAACGTTCTGTATTATCCTTCGCCCCATAACAGAAAGGAACCTATAAACTGACAAGTCAATCAATTATATTATTTATTCATCCTAACCAAATTTTATTGTAATGAAATTTTACCGCAAAATCTTAATATCCAAAAGTTGACAAGTAACTATTCCCCTTTAGTAACTTCCAGAATTTTCACAAATTTCCTTGACTTTTCCAGGTTTTCCCTGTTTTTCAGGTTGCCGGACACCCTGTTTATTAATCTTAATTTAACTTGCAACTAGGCAACTGCTTAGTGACAAGCTAAAACAACTTTGCCAATCATCTATGAAATTGGGACCACTTTAACTTTCTAACCCCTCCTAACATTGGCTGCATATGTAGACTTACTATTTACTACAAAATAGATAACTTAATTACCCATCAGTTTATTATATGCAACTATAAAACAAACTTAAATTTCAAAAAACTTTTACTACTTACTTTCAATTTTTTCTAAAACGTTCACTGTTCGAACAATTAGCTTGACACAATGGTAGCATTCGTTGCCTCTGAACACAAATGTATAGTTCACGTAATATTCCTCTTTGAAATCGACGCAGTATCCTTTCCCTCTGAATTCATCTGTGTTTATTTCTGTCAGTGTGTTCTTGCCGTTCTCCCACGAGAACCAAGAACCTTGGATAATCACAGGTATTGTGCATGCTGCATCAAGCCTACCAACTGGAACACACATCATAATTACATGATTAATATTCATTATTATATTGACACCTGTATCAAGATATTAGGAAAAAATTACATGTTTATTTCAAACCTTTTCAAGAGCTACCATACCAAGTTTATAGCACGGAGTTATGAAGGTGAATTAACGTTATGTAAACTATTTCTAACTTACATGAAACAAGCCTATCGTAAGCAATGATATTAATGATTAGAGACCACGATTTTTAGCGAAAAGAATTCTGCAACAGTTTGTTTCAATATCTTATGTGCACATATGAAGCTGTGCTTCATAGTTATTGGCACAGACGTGGCTCATCTGACTGAGCCAACAGGAACAAGATTACTGCGACACCACACGTCTGTTATTTGTGGATAGAACCCTACATGCTGAGAGTTACAAACAGCCAATCACTGACCATGAAGCAGGGCTGCATATGTGTACATAAGGCATTGAAACAAATTGTTGTAGGACAGACTACACGTCTTGTGGTTAAGCTCTCATCCAATGGAGGACAGCACATTTAGAAAACTCACCCCACATCCCTCTACAGGCCCTTCCTTATTCGTCACAAAGTCCTCCCTCAAAACATTCCATTCCCTGAACATTCTCACAAGAATAGACTCTCTCCCTCGCTCTGTCCTCCTCCAAACCCTGTGTAGCTTCCTTCTACTCGTAACTTTATCCCTGTACAACCCCTTAGTTAAGTACTCCTTTACCTTCCCCCATCTTCCCACTATGTTCACTACTTTATACAACCTGACTGGCCTTTCCTATCTTCCTTTGTCGTTCAGATGGCATACACATAATAGCCTTAATTCCCTGTCATTTTCGCCCTCGCCTTGCCTTCTTTGCATCACCTCCAGTTAACTCATCTCCCCTCCCATGTACATGTCCCAGACTGAAGCTGCAAACTTCAATATCAGCCTAACTATTGTCCTATAAGACTTTCTCCATCACTTCCCCACCGAATCCACGATTAATAACATTCCTAAAGACCTTCACCCCTTTCAAACTGCTCAGTTTTCACACTGATATAAATCCTCGTAAGATTACATAATTATATAACATGTAGGCTAATGTAAAAATTTAAGTTTTGAAAATAAAAATTATGAAAAAACAAATTTTTACCACGATCCCATTCTGTGTGGTATATTTTTGTATGAAAAAGTTCTCAACAAAATTTAATCATAAATAAATATAAACTTCAAACTCTATGGCTATAAGCTTTTTAGGATGTGTCTAAGCCGCTCAATATCAGGTTGGTTTAACTCTTTTGCTGACGGATAAAAACTTAATATTATGTCCAAGATAGGGTAAAAATTAAAAAAAAATTAAATAAAGTTGTTTGTTAACAGTTAATTATTGGTTAGTTTCAAGCGAAAAAACCACGTAGGGGATACCTAATATTTATAGTCATTTAATTTTATGTTTTACTAGTCACATGTTGCAGTAAAGCAACATTTTGTATATTTGGCCATAATCGAAATGTCGCAGCGAAAGAGTTAAAACGCCTAAACATGACGAGCACAGATACGTTACGTTATGAAGACAGGCTATAGTAAAAGTAATATAAGGTAGGCAAATTTTTTTTTCATAAATGCAGGGGGCCGCAGTGGCCGAATGGTCACATCATTTACCTCCCACCAAGGCGATCGAGGTTCGATTTCAGGCAGGGTCGGTCCCCAAATTTCGCATGTGGGAATCGTGCCGGACAATGATGTTGGTTGGCAGGTTTTCTCAGAGATCTCTCATTTCCCCCGCCCTTTCATTCCGGTACTGCTCCATACTTATCTCATGACACCCCTCACCAGCATTAAAGACCTCGACGTTAAGCGCTGACCAAAATCTCTCACTCACTCATAAATGCAGTACATTATTAAAATTTGCCTTTTGTGAAAAAAACTCACTATAAATGATTAGGCCTAGGCTAGTGTTCAATGTTCGTGGGGACACACTGAGGCAATAAATCTGACTTTCACATTTACCTTGAAGCATCTATGAAACCACTGAAAATCATGAAAAAATATTTGATTACCTTTCAAGCAAACAGAAATGTCTGAGCACCAGAGATCATTACTTTAATACTTCACCAAGGTTTCGATGAACATTAAATGAGTGCCATGTTTTGATATCTTCAATTTTTTGTACATAAATGCACTGACTATGTAGGATATGCAATATTTTGTTTTCTAATCTATGTTTTGATTTACCGGTAAAGCACTTAGCAGTAAGTTCTTAAAATAAGCCTAGTCAAAGTTGTGATGTCACTGAAGTGCTGTTCCCTCTTGAACAAACTGTATGAATACTGCACAGATTATCCCCTTCCGCTAAAATCTACTACTGTAATAATAATTTCACTTGCAATTAAACAACCTGGTAGCAAGCTAAATACGCTCTATTTACATTGAGATACAAAAAAAAAATGGTAAAATTTCATATTTAGGTGAATTTTTTGCTGGTGTAGTTGTGATAATGCATAATTTGTATCTGTTATCGCAATGTAATATAAAGATTGGATGGTTTTATTTTACTATTCGATCTTAGTATTCTTGGTACCAAATAGTAAATAATATTAAACCCATCCAATCTTTGTAACTTTGCTATCCTAAGAGGACATTGCGGTTCTTGTGTCCCTGCCCCAACGCGGATCCCCGTGTGTTGAAGTAAATGGGAATTTGGGTAGTGTACGTCATCGGCGCCATGTTAGTTTTGTCATTAAACTTACTTGTTTATTTGTGTGTGAATGGAAATTTTAAAAAAAAATCAAAATTTACCTTGTTTTACAGACCATAAAAATATTTTTTCCAGATAACAAAGATCGTGCGTTATAATTTATATATGGCAGAATCATTGACTTAACTTACACATGTGCACTTACTGGTTATGTTGTTCAAGTAGAAAAGTGTGTTTGACTGCACAAATAACTTACACACTTCATCTCGAAGAAGACAAGGGCTCTGAGACAAGTGGGCAAAGACACTTTAAAACAAATCAAAACACAGCACTAACCTATTTCTGCAAATTGTCCAGACCCAAAAAATTGTAAACAATTTAAACTGCTAAAATTTAATCCATAACTTACTTCACTAGACACGGAACTACATTTTAACATTATCGAATTTTTCTGCAAGTCTGTAAATTCCTTAAAACACTGATGCAAAATTTCTGGAATGTTTCCTCGTGAGTCACCTCCTTCCTTGATTATACTTTATGAAAGGTAGGTTATTTTAAAAATGACGAAACTTAATTGTAACAAGTTAATATATATCAAAAACTTGTACACACTTTCAGAAGGCTATAGTACACTAATAAGAAAGCAGTAAGGTATAAGAGGAAGAGAATATTAACAGTAAAACGAAAACACCCAATTCTTAGTAGGCACGCCCTAGTAAATGTCAGAAAAATGGTACTCACCCATAAAAACAACACATATAAAAATAAAAGCCGCACAATAAAGCCAAGAGCGTGTTTTGCTGTACATCATTCCAACATTTAAAACTGAACACAAAAGATATAAAACTCTAAAATACGTTACTAGGCGTGGTGCTACTAGTTTGATTATGAATACGTTTATGAATACGTTTATTTTGTACTACTTTTTTGTTTTACTCTAGCAAGGTAGCCAACCAAACCATTGGTCGCAAATATTCCTTCATCTCAAGGAATAGAAACACCGTAAACACAAAATTACCAATTATTTGTTTATAAGTTGTTTCGTTCAGAGATTATAGAAACCGTTTTCCAATCACTGATTTCTTTTGACCTTATTACACGGAATTCAAAGTTATTGGATTACGGAATCTTGGGCAGTGATCGGATATACTCAATCGTTTGCACTGTTGGCCAAGCGTAAACACATTATGTTGGCGGCCTATTTAAAAATGTGACAAAGTCTGAGATGTTTTATGTTACACCCTGTCGATCTGGCATACTTGTACTATTAGACCAAGTGCGCACTGGTACATTGTAAGTAATAGCATTACAATATTATTTCTCATTTATTTAGATCATAAACCGATTACAGCTGTGGATCTCATCATAAAATTACAATTACTATTAAAATTAAAAATGACAATACATATTACAAAATTATGAATACATGCCAAATTATCACAGTATAGTTAAGTCTAGGTCAAAAAATTCATGACCGGTATACAGTGGATTCATTAGAAGAAAATTTTTCAGTCTTCGTTTCATTACATCGAATGAGAGACTTCTAATATTACATGGCATTGAATTAAAAATTTTGGGCGCTGTTTTCAGATAGCTACTTTTACCAGTAGATAAATAAACGCTGAAAACATAAATTGATTTCTACGCTTTTTCGAAGCCAATATGGATAAAATACTCAATGACAATCCTAGATAATGGTATTTGCAAAACTTTGTGAGCAAATATTTATCCAGAATTACTAATTCGTTTCGCGTGATCTCTTGCGCCGCAGTTAAATGCACGAGGTTCCGGCGCCAGAGATTGTGCCTCAGAAGTTCATAACACTGGAGACAATTTTGTATAAAACGTTGGCTAAAACTATTGCCTAGGATTGCTATTGTTCAATTTTCGCACATTGGCTTCAAGAAACGTATATGTTTAGATTAATGCTTTTAGCGTTTTATTATGTACCACGCCCACGGCCGTAGAAGAACAGGTTTGGACACTCGCATGGAAACTTAACCCCCTTATTGTTTGGCTGCAGTTCACCAAGTTACCAAGAATATTGTGTTTTATTGGCGCTTCAGTTAAGGGCGGTCGGACTCAATCTCCGCCCACTTCCTTTCCACTAAGATAAACAATTTATGAAAACGTATTTTTTATCAATTTATGAAATACTTCCTTCGCTCACAAATTTAAGAAAATGCTCCAGCAATCTTTGTTTACTTTATAAATTTAACAATGGAAAAAAATGGACGAAGTTTGAGTCCGACCGCCCGGGAAACAGCGCCAAAAAGTACGACATTCTCGGTAGCTTGACGAACTACAGCCAAACAACAAGGGGGTCAAGCAAAATACATTGTTAGATAGGCGAGTGTCCAGACCTGATCTACGACCGTGACCACGCCCTCTTAAGGCCACGCACTCTTGTTTCTACTTTCTACTGTTTCGCGATATTCATTTTTAAGCTTAAACGAGAGCAGACATCAGCAATCCGTTTGACAGTTTTGTTTAAAAAGTCAGTTAACCAGAATTTCCTTTATTACATAATTTGCTAAAACCATAGTATATACTGTCTTGAAAAAAAAATCAGCCAACATGGAGAAGACGATTTTAAACAAAACTGCCAAACTGAATATTCGTATCTACTCAAGGAAGTATTGTCTTAACCGCCAAACATTTATTTCCTTACGAATACGGGATTCCAAAGTGAAAGTTCACTGCTACGTAACCACCGCTATTCGCATTAAGGGCTAGATTAATATAAACTAATATAATAAAAAATGTTAAAAATGTTAAAAATCAATATGTTCAGAATGCCTAGTAATTAACGACTATATAATTTACTTCGTACCCGGATTACGTTATTCTGGCGACAAATTTATTTGATAAGCTCCTCCAAACTTCTCGTCCAACAAAACTACATTTCGAATTCGTATTCTTTGTTCGTCATGCACCCAAGCGCCTTACAGCTTACTGTCGGTGTCAAATGTCTAGAAGGATGGACTGCGTATAGGCTGTTCACTGTAAACTGAACACTCAGCAGAACTTGTAATTAATTAAAAATGTATTTTATTTGGCTAATGTATGTTAACTTTTGAGAGTGTTGAAACAGCTACGCAGGATTTAGTTGTATTGAAGATTCGATATCTATTAAAAATAGTACTGTTACAAGTTAGGCAAAAACTTTTAATGTAGGCAATTCTCTGAGCTCTTTGGGATATCGGTCTTATATTTATAAATAAAAGAGTTTAATTAAGCTGTTGATTTAATAGCTCACAAAGCTTACAAAATACACAAAACATTAATCAACTATAACGACCACGGCAACCTTAATTATGCGCACAATTACTACTGTGCCACAGAAACGTTAATTAACTTTGACAATTAAAACACAAAATTATTTACCATTAATCAATTAAAGACTACAAATCACAATAAAAATTCAGTCTTACATCCAGTCAACAATCTTTCAAATAGTGACAATGTACAATCTTAACTGTCCGAAGTGGTGATGGGTCACCATGTGCTGCGCAGCATCCCGAGTGCACCACCGTCTTCACCCTTGAGGTCTTCGGTTCGTCTTCCGTCGCGCACCTCCGTCGACCCACAGCAGCAGTCCCCCTATTTCGCCCAATTCTGCTCCGAAGGTATGTGCCTGCAGCCTCACAGTAGACTCTGACGTCACCAAGATGTCTTCACCTGTCTCTCTCCACAAGCATAACACCTTCCTCTAGCACGACCAATAGCGAACTCTTCAAATATGCTGATTCTGGGCTTATATACTCCGGCCAAACTTCGGGGGTTCCCGAATTACATGTGTCTAAAAATAGACATTACATCATGTATCGGACGTGGCTTTAGCCTCGTAGCAGTCGTAGGCCGGCCTCGTAGGGCCAAGACGCAGTTCGAACAGGTCTCTATGACGTAGTTCATCGGGGGGTTTACATCATGGTGCAGCCCGGCTCGTGAGTTATGGTCTAGTCCATCAGGTGTTTCGACACAGCTTCCTGCCACCCAGCCCACAGAAGCACAGCATGCAACAGTACAGATGGCTGAAGAACGGCCGAAAGAAATATTTATGGAGTGCTCACTTAATCTTGAACGACCTATAGTCCTAGCTTGCCCCCTCCACTTCGGTGCGTGCCTCGTTGGCCTACCTTCCGAGTGTCCCTACTCCCTCGAGACATAATACTTCCATATATAGTGAGCACTTTTGTAGACCTTAATATCTTGAATAATAATGAATAAATAACACATACAGAATGTTTCAGAAATACTTTTACAAACGTGGAGGGTGGCTTCCTTACACCAAAACAAAGAAAAAAAGTCTATATAAATATAGATCCGGAAATACTTATTTTTTTAGTAGTTTTGTGAAACTTTAGTTCAAAGTATTCCAAGATAACCAGTAGTCAAAGCAATGTTAGATAAATGACAGACGTTATGAATAGAAGTATGCTGATGCCGACATTTGTATCCTCTATGGCGGATGTGGGCGTATTTTGACAGGGTGAGACCGCAGAATAAATAAGTAGTAACAACGGTCGTAGAAGAACAGGTCTGGACACTCGCTTATCTACCAATGTATTTTGCTTGACCCCCTTGTTGTTTGGCTGTGGTTCGTCAAGTTACCAAGAATGTCGTACTTTCTGGCGCTGTTTTCCGGGCGGTCGGACTCAAACTCCGTCCACTTTTTTCCATTGTTAAATTTATAAAGTAAATAAAGATTGCTGGAGTCTTTTCTTAAATTTGTGAACGAAGAAAGTATTTCATAAATTGATAAAAAAATACGCTTTGATAAATTGTTTATCTTAGCGGAAAGGAAGTGGGTGGAGTTTAGTCCGACCGCCGTAACATCAGCGCCAATAAAACACAATACTCTCGGTAACTTGGTGAACTACAGCCAAACAACAAGGGGGTCAAGCAAAATACATTATTAGATAGGCGAGTGTCCATACCTGTAATTCTACGACCGTGTTCCTGTATATGTATTGAGAAACGAGGTTATGGTTGACCAACCCACAGTCGCATTATATTCGTTGCTATGGTAATAAACAACATTTTTCAGGTTCAAACGTGGCGGACGGTGTCCCCATTCCACCACAAGGCTTCATACCCCTCGCCTTATAACATACCTTATGCTCCATCTGTATGTTTCTCTAATCTCAGGGTGTGACAGTGCATGAATCGATGTGTACATGTGTGTGAAATAAACAAGAGGATGTGCTTTCTAACGTTTGCCATGAGTTTCTGAATAAATGACAGTTTTGCAGATGTTAATACCAGGGAAATTAACAGTAAATGTTCGAAATGGCTTTCTCTTTTCCTTACACACATTCACATTCAAAATACTCCCACATCCACCATATAGGATACACACGAGGGCAGCAACACACTTGTATTCATTATATCATTAATTCATTTATAAACACTACTTTTACTACTGATTACCTTGCAACACATTGAAGTAAACTTTCATTAATAATTGAAAAACTAAGGATTTCCAGACCTATGTTTAAAATAAACTTTTTCTCTTGTTTTGGTGTACGGAACAAACCCTCCAAGTTTGTAAAAAATTTTCTGAAACATTCTGTATATATTCCCCTCAGACGTTTAAGGGCGTGGGCTACCGCAATTTTCATCACCATTATTTCATTTTGTATTTGTACCAGATTTTTTTTTCTTGTTTTAGACACAAAATGTGACTAAATTTGGCTTTTATGAATTTTTTTATCTCTCATAGTTTTCGCGTATTGGCTTGTTAAAGTCATATTTTGTATGTTTCCGTTTTAACGACTACACTAAAACCAACTGATATACCAAACTCAAAAAAATCACACTGGATAAAGACATTACAGGCTACAATGACATGCTCATAAAATCAAAGAATAAACATTATTTGTATTTTTTTAAAAAAATATTGAACTTTTTAAATTTTTACTTTCAGTTTCAGCAATTTTTTTAAAATTCAAATAATTTTTATTCTTAAATTTCATGAGCATGTCATTGTAGCCTGCAATGTATTTATCCACTGTGATTTTTTTTGAGTTTGGTATATCAGTTGGTTTTAGTGTAGTCGTTAAAACGGAAACATGCAAAAATATGACTTTAACAAGCCATTACGCGAAAACTATGAGAGATAAAAAAATTCCACAAGAGCCAAATTTAGTCACATGTTGTGTCTAAAATAAGAAAAAAAATATCTGGTACAAATAAAAAATTTAAAAATGGTGATGAAAATTGTGGTATACCGCGCCCTTAACTTCTATGTACAGAACAATCTACACACTTCGATTGTTAGTGTGCTATGTTTATATTAAAAAGAAACAGGAAAATGGAAATTGTCTGAAAGGAAAAGTGTAACCAAGGTTTCAATATCCCGTACCACCTTCAGTAATATCTATCTCTCTCTCTCTCTCTCTCTCTCTCTCTCTCTCTCTCTCTCTCTCTCATTCACTTCTTGATGTGCAATACTTTTTTAATTTTTTCCGGTCGCTTGCTACACTCTATTGTCAACAACCCTGCTCCGGAGAAACAGCAACAAATATAATTTGGAACGTCACGAAGTTTAGGAAGAAAGGGAGGGCTGCTTCATCTACCTGCCCTCGGCGTCTCTCACCCTCCTGGAAGCGGCTTACCTTCCCCCGAGCTACGAGCCGTATTCATGTTTAAAACCGACTGTATTTTCTTTTGTGTACACAATCGGAAGCCTGTATTTGTTTACTTTCCCTGTTTTTCGTCTGCTTGCATCTATCTACCATTCTCCCGAGTAGGATACACCTGAGTAGATCACTAGAAGAGAAGAGTTGAATATTTTTAACATTCCGGACCGACATAGTCTGTATTCGCACGAGGTGTCCAGACGGTTTTAGAGTAATTGTCTACAGTATCGAGTAGGCGCCTTTCATAACATTTTCTGTCCTGAATGAAGTCCCACATGTTACTGTTGACCATGTCGCTTACATGTAAATTTAAACTCAAACGCTCGATTATTATTTACTGTTACGATCGAACAAAATCATTTGTATGGAACATTGACATTAAAAGCAAAGTTCTAATGTTTAATAATTGCGAAAGAGTTAAAACAAGCCGATGTCGGGAGTTCTAATCCCGGAAAGCCATCCAAGTATCGGTTATTGTGGATTCTCCTAAATCAATCCTGGCGAATACGCTACAAAAATTATTAAATACTAGGACCCTAAAATAGTTTATTGATATTTAGAAGAAAATAATATTCGGTACAGACAACGAAGTATATCAGTTGTGCAAAAAAATGTCAGTATTATAGACAGTATAACGTGTTACGTTTCCGGAGAAATATTTATGACGCCATAATTTTGTATCTTGAATTCCGGTTCAAGAGACTGCGCTAGTGGAATGTGTCACTCTAACTAAATGTTCGCTTAAAATGATTACAAAACTGGTTTTATGATCACCCCTTTCCTTTCTATTATTCACTCTTTTTATATAAACTTTATTTTTTATAATCTATGTAGTGTTAATATATTCAACACGGTCTACTAAGAAGCGTGATAAGGCATTTGTTTCCAACATAATAAAACTTACACGGATTTCTCAAATCTAAATTAACTCTCATTATTTGAAATTTGTCACTTGTCCTAAGAAGGCAAAAGGCAGAAGGCTAAAGGGTTGGGTGAATTAAGGCAAACTACTGATTTGTTGGATAAGGGGAGGTGAGGTTAAGTGATGTAGGGGTTTAAAGAGTCCGCTACAATTGATTTAGCACTGAAAACAACACTCGCATAGGAAGTAAATAGCAAGTGTTCATGATGTCCTCGCTACATCCAGCACAGCACACGCACAGAAAAATAGCACAGGAACGATGCACAGAAAGTAGAGCAAATTGCTAAAATTTCTGTTCGTGTGCACCGTGTGCTGGGCGTAGCCAACCAGAACATGGATACCACCGGGTACAAAAGAAGATAAACACGGGTGAAAATTGGAAAATAATTTGATTTACCTCTGTGAAAATTCGCGCCGAAGATAGTAAATTGATTTGTTTGAAATGAAATTATTTTCAAGGCTTATAACAGTTACTACAATATTAAGAAAAATGAGTTCACTCGATTTTGTATTATAAAATTAGCAAAAAAATTATTTACGAAAGGCGGTAGCAATAAAAACATTCAGAATCAGTAATAGGATAAATATATTTTTATTTTTATGTTAGGTATTGTAAGTTCAGCATTTGTTAGGTAGGAAGCTGATGTCAGGCGAACCTCGTGTTTCATTTTATGTAGAGTGTCCTGGCGCCTAATGACGTGTACTCAGGTATGTGAACAATTTAATTAAATAAAGTTAATGCACTGTGTAAGCAACAGACAGTAAGATAAAATCTTTAAGATCTTTACTCTTCTGTTGAGCAATTACGTGTATTTATTACTGTGCCACTGCAGTAGTGAATAGCACTGCTTACAACTATTCCACAGGTGGAAACATACAGCAGTGATTAAAACATGGTGTAATTTACCTTATTTATTCAGGATCAAGTGTTCAAGAGATAATTTCGGGATGATGCACTTAACAAATTGTCAGTGCATTAAAACATTTTTAATTTACACCCCTCATCTCACGAAATATTTGCACATATTTAAAGCTTTTTTCGTATATGTGTATATACAAGATTAGCTTTACATATTTATTTACAAATTAAAATGTATATTCCTGGTTTGGTAATCTTTTCTTCCCTCCCTAAATGAAGCTACTACACGTAGTTTATCAAGTGTGTGTATCTAAGCGCGAGAAAAAACACAACGCAGCCGATTAATCACGTCGAGACAAAGGGGGGTAGCAGGTGGTGGGGGAACCAGATTGTACGACTCAAAGTGCCAACTGCAGAAGCTGAAAAGCAGTAAATCACCAGTAGCTACCAACACATGCCTCTCTACTACACCTTCTTCCCGCCCAGCAAGTCTCCCAGAAGTATACTATCTCATACTCGGCCGCGCAGGAGAAGCGCACTGCGGGCGACTAAGGAGGAGGTACACTCGTAGTTTATGTCTTGTGGCGCCGACCATTGACCCTTCTCTTGATAAATATAACTCTTCGTGGCTTGTATCTCGGTTACTAACAACCACACAACTACGGTACCCTCAAATATAAAAAGGAATTCGTAACAAATATGATTTGCATTACAAAGTTTCATAATTTTATCTATGGTTTTAAAGTAACAGTGTAGGTTGAAATGACACGAAGTAACAAAACAAAAATCAAAAATAAAATGGCGGGCTTGGCGTCATCCAAGATGGACGCAATGACATAGTTCTGTATGACGGTGGCATGTCCTCAAGTTCTGATCCTTCATCTCTTGTCCTGGAAGCCCCAACAGCTGCTACGTCTGTGTACATTAACGGAAATAAAGTATGGCAGCACGAAGAAGCCATACCCAAACATGTTTCAAGAAGTAACAGGAAAACGCTGGTCTCATCTGCGCAAGGGGTGTCTTAAGAATGACTAGGAATGCATTACCTTACAATTATCTGCGTGGCAAATACAGTTTTGTATATCCTCAGATAACATATGCACATATATTACAGTACTACAAACGTGCATAAGCATCGCTACATTCAAATTTACAATTGTAGAAGGTTAAAACTGACGACGTTACTCAGTTCTTAAAACAAGTTTAAATGCAAAATACTCCCAAAATCTGGATAACATACGCATAATTCTTTGTTTGAAAAATAAAACCGTATGTTGTAATGCCGTTAAACCTGGTGCTGAAATCACAATTAGTATGACCTTAATGCATTGTCGAGAGGTATTGCTATTTTAAGTGAATATTTGGAACCTCAGTTTAAAAAAAAATTACCAGATGACAGTTACAGTTAACTATCAACATTAATCCCCTCATTTAAAAGGTACACGATACAAAAATAATAATTATAGTATAAATTACCTCGATATTTTTACAGATTGCGAAGTAGTCAAGGTATCGAACACATATCTGAAAAAGTACAAGACGTAGGAAACATCAACTGAAATGTTATGGGCATACATAAATAATGCAGGACACCAGACAAACTAAACACATCTTGGAGTGCACAGAAAGCATCAAGAACATGTAGTGTATCACTGAAGTCAGAAGATACCTGGAGGATGCTGGCATAACAGACTCAGATACACAAGATAGACATTCGAACACAAAATACTCTAGTGGAAAGTGAGACAAGAGGTCGAGAAATTCTAGACAGGAACATCTTGGTCGGAACAAAATAAAGAAAATGGAAAGCGATAAGATGAAAGAAACGGCGCTTGAGGGAATATATCACGTCAAGTAATCACTTCAAGTGGTCCTCTAGCGGCCTTGGCAAGCATAACAATAACAAAAATAATAATCACAGACAGAATGGACGGACCAAACTGCGATGCAACAGCACATAGGCTTATATATATATATATATATATATATATATATATATATATATATATATATATATATATATATATATATATATCAGAAGAATTTAAGAATTTTTACCGTTTAGTGTATAGGCTACTACTACAAGTTTTACTGTACGCGAACAATGAAAACCAACCTGACATAAAAACATGACGTTCACTAAATCTGGTAGCTTGACAATTTACGTAGTGAAAACATTATACTGCAACAGGACAAGTATTAAGCATTTAACTACAGAATAATTTTTTTAAATTCTTATATTTTAACAAAGTTTCACAAACGGGTACGTTCTCTAGTCTTGTTTATGATTAAAACATCCGTACGTGTTAAAAGGAATTATTATATAACTCTACCGAAAATTATATAATTGTACATATTACTTCCGAAGCCTTTTCCATGGTGAAAAAAAATTGTACCTTGCGCTATTCCCACATTAAAGTGATAAAACTGAAATGTATTTATTTATCTAATTTTAATCGTTGTCTAACACACACAAAGTGTAAAAACGGAGCATGGACTTAAGAATGAATTCTAAGTTTTTAGTTGGTATTTCACGTGCCTTCGAACCACTTCGCTATCATTGTAGTGATGCATGCGAGGAAGGTAGGGTGTATTAAGAGAACAGGCCAAGGGCCTGTATTTATAAACCATACTAGAAATCACGTGGAGTAATTTAGGGAAACCCTGGACTACATAAGTCAGGATGACCAGTGACGGGATTCAAACCAGTCCTCCACAATGTGAGGTGAGTGTTATATCGTTTCTTTATCTAGTTCGGTTGGCTGCACTGTAAATTATTACCCTTTTATAACCTCTGTGTATTATATAATGTTTGTTTATGACTATGAGATTTTATAACCTACGCCTGTGGTTCCAGGAATATCACCAGTGTGGCAGTTATAAAGTAGTGAAAGAACTTTCGTTAACGTATTTTAAATGTGTTCAAACGTACGGGTAGATAGGTTTTTCTACTAAACGAGACCACGTGTGCCCGTTGTATTAATGTATGAAAAGAAAATGCACTTCGGACAATGTTGGAATGTCGCAGTTAAGACACCAAGCTCGTTTAAAACACTGCCCTACAACACAGCTAAAACCAGCATTTCCAAAATGTCTTAGTTCTAAATATACTAACAGGATGTCTAGGAAACTGAGATGAAAATGTGCACTGAACTTTACAGCGCACTTCCCATCAAATTGTATAGTCAACGCTTAGACTGTTCAAGTGCGATAAAATCTTAATTTTATATTTATATGGAATAAGTGTTAATTTTGTAGACGATAATTGTGAGTTCAGTTTCCTCTTACCAAACAATTTAAGCTCGCGTAGTTTTCTCATAACGGTGAGCCAAAGTAAACATTTGCATGTTCCGCTGCCATGCAAATAATGAAATTCATTGTCTTACGTGAGTGAAATAATTCACAGCGAAATAACATTCCTTGGGGTACGTAATAAAACATTTTTAAATAATCACGAAAACTATTTTTGTTGAATTTGCAATTTTTACTGTAATTTCGCGATTTTTTTAAATTCCAAATATTACGGTGTGGGTTATTTTAATGTTTTGATGGAGATCTCATGGGATGTAAGTTCACAGTGAATTATTTCATTTATGTAGGTCAAGGTTTTCACAGTTTTCATGGCGGCGTAACATACAACCAGCGTTATGAGAAAACTATGAGAGCTAAGATTGTTTTCTTAGAGGAAACTGTACTCACAAGTATCGTCTACAAAACTAACACTATTTCATAAAAATATAAAATTATGAATTCTTCGCTCTTGAACAGCCTTAAAGTTCCATAATAAAAATGGACCGTTGGAAATCTAGCACGCTAGTTCAGTGCTTTGCTCGTTCTGGCGATGCGGCATTTGAAACAATCTTCTACGTCGCCCTCATATCTGTGTCACTTCTCTCATCTAATTCGCAAAACCGCTCAAACAATATGGAACCAAAATCGATGAAAGAAACAATCGTTAACTAAGAAACTATCAGAGGGACGACCAACCACAGAGGATGTCATTGTCATATTTTCTTAAATAAAATGTGGCCGGATGACCCTTGTGAGATAAGATATTTTGTATACGAGTATGTCGTGATAATTTTGCCCCTGGGAAGTCCGTAGTCTACAAACTTGCAACTCACTCTAGGTGTGCGGGTTAGCCTATATAAAGTTCTCCAGGCGTTGAGACTTCAGCATTGTTTGCAGCATTTTTTTTTTTTTCTATGTGGATGTGATGGGGAAGGAGCTGGTGAAATCGACGGCCCAATTCAAAAAGTAAACCACTCAAAAAACTGAATGTTTCAGTTTGGCTTACCAATACACAGACAGAATTTCAATCTAGAAAACAAAACCCACGCGTAAATTCACTTGTTTTAATAGCATGGCACTTTATTCTGATTACCAGTAAAGAGCTAGAAATTGTATTTATTTTATCTTCAACACCTTAAATAGCTGCCACTGTACTTTTTGCTTCAAATTAACACCAACCAAATATGTTGATTAAAAGGTTTTTTGCAGAAAAGGAAATCATTCTATATGTGTTTTACTTAAATATGGGGATTTTAAGTTGCTTCCATTTTGAACTAAGCCATCGACATGCACTTCCTGTATAAACTATAGAACCTGATTTTGCTTTGTGTTTCACTCGGTGTCAAACAATATTCCTGCCACGCTTAGAATACAAAGCCACGCTGCCGAGAAGATAGATTGTGTGTGTATAAGTAGTCTGTAGTTTGCGTCGAAATATATTCACGAATAAGGCCAGTTTTACAGTGAAGAGATTTTGGTCAGCGCTTAACATGGAGGTCTTCAGCGTTGGTGAGGGGTGACATGAGGTGAGTATGGAGCAGCCACGGAATGAAAGGGCGGAGGAAACGGGAGATCCCCGAGAAAACCCGCCGACCAGCGGCATCGTCCGACACGATTCCCACGTGCGAAAATCCGGGGACCGACTCCGCTGGGAATCGAACCCGGATCGCCTTTGTGGGAGGCGAGAGATCTGACCCCTCTCACGTTTAGCGTAAGGAAGTGGACATGTAACACGCAAACTAAACGAGCACACGAAACTAAAAACATATTATATTCTACAATGCATGAAAACGCATGCAATATCGTACTTACTTGAAACCTATGAAACTAGGAAGTACTTCTCGTGTGAATTTCCGACAAAAGTAAAAAATAAAATTAATATTTTTAAGTAGCGCGAAATGTAAAAAAAGTATAGTAATGCCATGTAGGTGTGTTTTGTCAATGATGTAAATGTAGGATTGTCTGAATTGTTACAGAATTATTTATTTATAACGTACCAGCTGTATGTTTATTTTATTTTTAGGAGCTGCTAAATTAATTCGCTGCGTTGAAAAAGTATGGTTTTTGATAAGACTATTTATCACATAATACCACGAATATTAAAATAGACAAGCCAGTAATCTGAGAGGCAAAAAAATACGAAATGAAAAATTCGCATCACTTTGAAATATAGTCATAAATAAAACCTGTAATTTAAAACGAGGTTTTTTTCTGTTTTCTTGACAAAAATGTTAAAAGTCAAATATCTTCGTTACGTTTTGCATTCGATTCAAGGGATTTGCCTGTGTGCACTTACTAATATATATATATATATATATATATATATATATATATATATATATATAACAACAGCTGTGGAATGTATTGTTAGTTAAGTTCACAATAGTAATGATAATCTACTAGATCGGAAACATTATCTTAGACATAATAATAAGTGTCGAAATTAAATTTAAAATGTTTTATTAATTTGTCAGAAATAGATCTGGGACGTATTAAGTTACAAATATATGTTACTCCGAATAAAATGTACGAAATTTCGGCATTACTGATTGTTCTTTAGGAGTACACCTTCCTGGAAAAATAATCTCAAAGCTTATGACCGTTTTTCTACGGCTGATTATTTCAGAATTTCGTATAGCAATTCCAAAACCATAAAAACATCAATTTATGCCTAACGCCACCTTAAGACAAATTATTGCAAACGAACCTTTTTTGTCGAGAAAGCCTGTGTCTACATAAAACCAATAGCCCAACTACTACAAAAAGTTAACAAGTGTTCCTAATTCTGAATAAAAATACACGACTCAGACAAAAAGGGAAAGTACAGATGTGACAAATAAAGACCAGGACATATTGTAACGGTTTCATTTTGGCATTTATTGAATACAGGAATCACCTGTACCAAATTACTGAAATATTTGAAACTTTGTGGAAGGACTCGTGTTTCATAGAGAGAGCAGTGCTACAAACAGTGTAAAAAGGGAAAGCATGAAATATGATACCGGACTGCATGACAAGCAATATGACGGGGCAAAATATGGAATATCTACAGCTGTTTCATTTATGGTGTATGTTGGTTCTAGTTCTTGTCGTACTTGAAGAGCGATAGGAAATAAAAACATGTACGTTGTGTATGCATCCATGCATGCGACTAGACGTCAGGGGAAATTAATGATGATAGCCAGCGAGGCTGTGGTTACGAGTGTACATGTGTACTTTCCAGTGAAACTTATTACACTCTCCACAAACGTAGTACCAACAACCTAATAAATATGCTTAGCAGCAAACATTTTCGTTTTAAATACTGTTATTAGACGTTATTTTATAACGTCCAATATCTTTTTATATATATATTTTAATATACCCTGTATTGTTAAGTAATGACATCAAAATCGAAACTAAACCTTTTGTTACGGAACATGCCTGTGGGAAAAACAGAAATATGACAACTGACACAAAAAAATCGTATCCAGCCGGAGAATCATAAGGTCCATATTGGTCGCATTATTGGATTATTTCAGCTTATACTTTTATAAAATTCTTAGAAGAAAAGTGTGTAATTTGCTATTATCACATCCATTCTATTTAGTTTACGCTACAGTATAGACCACGTATAGCAGTTGAACTTTTAACGTATATTTAGGCTGTAAGCAGTTCAGCAAATTAAGAATAAGAAAATTTTACTGATTGTAGCCTAAATAATTGTTAAATGATCAACTACGATTAAACTATAGCGTAAAGTAAACATAATTCATGCTATAGTAGCAAACTTCACGCTTTTCTTCTCAGAGTATCATAAAAGTGGAAAATAAGATGATTTAATAACGCAACTTATACTAGGCCGTAAACAAGAACATTCACCAGCAGACTGTATTTTTATTACAAATTTTGTAATACATTTATTCTACAATATTATTACAAGGTGTAGAATAAGATATGGTGGGCTGTTTGAACAGAGCTTCAGTTAAATGATTACATTAATGGTGTTCAAGGGGCGATAATAATTTTAATATTTGAACGTATAGTGTTAGTTTGCTAGATGTTACTGCGAACTACATTTTTCTCATACAGCCAGATTTCTAGTAACAAAAGTCAAAACTTAAAACTTGCATGCTTTTACTTCTTAATTACCGAGGAAAGCAATGAAGATTATTGAATAAAATTATTCAAATTGTAACTACATGCCGCAAAGGCTACGGATATATATATATATATTTATATTAACACTACAATTATTTCTGTATTACAAACGGCTGAAATTTTTCAATAGTTTTAAAATACAAAACTATTTTGCAATGGGGTTTTTTATGGGCTGCAAGCGGTTGATCACGACATGCAGTTTCAATATGAATTATTTTGTTCGTTATGTTCATTGGTTTTCGTGACAGTTAAGAAGGAAACACGTACAAATTTTGAATTGGAAATGCCTTTATGGGGGAACTAGCTAAAATAAATTATTTTGTAAGAAGTAACATCTGCAAAGATAACGCTTTTCTATAATAATATTAAATTATTTTGGCCACATCGGGATAACGCCCTTTAATTATCGTCTTGTGGAATTGGAGAAGTTAAATTTTAAAAATGTCCTTTACGCAAGTATACGAGCTAAACACGTGATGATATTTCCTTAGCGTTACTTTTTAAAAAGTCTGGCAAGTCTAATTCTACGACCTTCCATAGTCAAAATATATTATTAGAGACACATATTTTATGTAAAAAGTCGATTGCAACAACTTGTTTCATTGCCTTACACGCACATCTGAAGCTGTGCTTCGTGGTTATTGGCAGTGTATATTTAAACAGAGGTGTCGCTCATTTGACTGTACCAATGAGAATAAAGTCACTGAAGGAAGAAGCCGAAGACACGTATAGTAAAGACCGGCCATGAAGCAGAACTGCAGATGTGCACATATTACAGTTAAACAAATTTAGAACAACATCATTTTCACGAAAATCGGGGGTCGCTAAGTACGATGAATCCAAAACTAAAGTTACAGCAAAAATCAAAATGAACTAACAATAGTGATGAATATCCCACATTCACAGAAACTAGAAAACCACTAGTGGTAACATTTTCCCACAGAAAAATAGAGAAGGTATGCAAATTGTTCATTGTGCAAAATTTTCCTTACGTAGGCCTACACAAATTTTATAATACGGAACATATCTTTGGGTGCTTTTAGATTCTTTACTAACAGATTTGCAGATTATCACTAGAATTTCCGTTAGTGTAAACGTCCTTTCCCACCGTCAAATTTACCTTCAGTTTTCTTTCTGATACATTGAATTCAATTTATTAAATGCGATGTACCACCATGCTAACATCACAAATTCGGCCATTTCGTCTTGAATTTCTTCAAAGATATTCGTTTTAAGTACAATTTTTTTAAGTAATATAAAATGTTGTATTGTATTAACTAAATATTTTTGTTTCGTGCAGAATTAGTATATAATTGCAATATTGCTACATTCTTTGTTGTGTGTATTATTAGTTCATAAATTGTATTAATACTTTCCAAGTGGTCCCATCGATGTTATTTGAATCAAATTTCTTGAAACGTTACTTTATACAATAAATGTTTGATCTTACAATAAGGGCATAAAGCATGTTTAAAGATATTGTAATCATGGTCAGTAAGGTTCAAGTCCTAACGCTGATATAGGTTATATAGGCGGATAAAGATTAAGTGAGCCGTTTTTTTTTTTTCAGTCCTGGTTACTTATTATTTCCTTTCAGTGAATATGTATATTCCTGGTTTTATTTAATAAAAACACAACACTTTGAGTAATAATAAAAGTGCATTGTACTCAATAGTCTGCGATTTAAAACCAATATTAAATAATTTTTGCAGTTATTGTTCTAGATAAAACGGTCAAGCTATACCTGAACAGACAAAGCTCTTCCTTAATTGGTGCTTATTGGCTGTTGCAGGTAGACCTGTTTTATGATTGGCTAGTGGACCAACACGAACTCAACCAGTGGATTCTGGGTGCATTAATACGACTTGTAGTAAGGAATTGTACGTTAAACTATTTTCGTTTGATAGATTTTGGGTTAAAAGAGATTATAGAAATATTTATACATTTATTTCTTACTAGCAGTCCCCCGCGGCTTTGCTCGCGAGTATTATTCGTAACTGATAATATTTACTTTTATTTTAAAAACCTCTTTGTACACAATATTGGTACTTCAGTCATCAAGTGTTAGAATGTCCAAGCGGCTAGTTGAACTAATTCTGCAGAAGGATAAGTAGCTATAGCTCTCCATACGAAAAGCAGTCTTAAGTTTGTCCCTGCCACTAACAGCGACTTCGCCTGGGCCTTATTTATAAAACTGCCAATTTGACGTTCTGTGGTAGTTACAAACATCTAAGGTAAGTGGTTAATTGAATGAGAAACATCTGTTTACCTTGTGCACAACCATTGGTGACGGTGCCCTCAATTATATATTGTCAAAATACATACATATTTTTTTAAATATTTACGTAAGCATCACTCTGACGCGAACAACACCTCAATATCGCTACTGGTTAGATAGATATCGTGGGTTGATGGAAAACAAATTTAGTGATTTTTCGCCCTTTTGGGTGTCGAATTTCGAAATATTTTTAATTTACATCTTAGACATTTGTATAAGTATCCAACTGAAGTGTAAATCACATCGCTAGCCCGTTCAGTTGATTTAAAATCGATCATTCACTAAAAAAAAAAACACATATCACCCCTGCACAGTATTGAGAAACCAAATTTCGAAAAATCTGAAAACCGTTTAGCGATAATTTCTGTAATCATCATCCTGAAGCAAAACTTAATTGTATATCTCGACGGATTCGATAGATATTGAGGATTTATCTAAAACACGTTCAAGGTCTTTTCTCCACTTAAGAGAGTAAATTGCGAAAAACCCTTGAATTGTGTTTTAGAATACTTTATTGGTATCTCGTGGACGTAAAAAACACAACATTAGCCCGCTGGGTTCAAGATATATCGACGATTAATTGAAAACGCTTTTCACCACATTTCACCCCTTTTCACGTCCTTAGGTGGCGAATTTCGAAAATTCCTGAAATTACTTTTTAGGTATTTGAGTAAGCATCAATCCTAAACAAAAATCACGTCTCCATATAAAAAACTATGGGATCGATATATATCGAATGTGAGTCGAAAACTCATATTAACCCATTTTAACCAGTTTAGATCCGAATTAGGAAAATATATTTTAAATGGCACTTAGGATACTTACAAAAGCACCAACTTAAAGCAAAGAGTACTTCGATATCTCGATTAATTCGATAGATATGGAAGGATAATCGAAAACACATTTCACGTATTTTCACCCCTTTAAATAAAGAATTTCGAAACGATTTTGTGTCCTGTCATAGACATTTGTAAAAGTAACCAATTAAATTTAAAATCACGACGATAGCCATTTGTGTTTCAAAGATAAAGACGATTCATTAAAAACACATTTTGCCCCTTTTTACTGCCTGGGAGTCGAATTTCCAAAAAAACCTAAAACTACTTTTTGGGTATTTACGTGTGAAATATTTTGAAGTGAATATCAACTCTCAATCCTGAAGGGTTCGATAAATATCAATAGTTGATTGGAAACACATTTAAGGTCTTTTCAGCCCCTTAAAAGTTGAACTTCGAAAAATGCTTAAATTGGCTAATATGCATTTTTACGAGTGTCCTATTAAAGTAAAAATCACGATGTTAGGCCGTCGGGTTCGAGCTCTATCGACGTTTCTTCGGAAACACATTTCACCTCTTTTCACCCCCTTAGAGGTCGAATTTCGAAAAATCCCTTCTTAGTGCTCGCCTACGACCTGAAGGAAACCCCCACAAAAAATTTCACGATTCTATGTCCAGTGGTTTGGGCTGCAGCTTGATATGTCAGTCAGTCAGTCAATCAGTCAGCTTTCATTTATATATATAGAGATTTATGTTCTATGGTTGCGTGCTGAGCGTAGAACATAAGTTGGCTCATGTCGGTAATACACATGAACCCAGTAATTTCGCGAAAATAGTTCTGTTCCAATTTTTTTAAATACCTTTCACGCATACCTGCAGTTCTTCTTTATTGTTTCTAAAAAAACTTTTTCTCATTTGTCCGTACCAATGACAATATGTTTATTACAGTACTATACGTCCGTCATTCGCAGTAAAACGTTAAGACTCGTGTGAGTTAGAACAGCCAATAATTGATCACGAAGAACTGAATCAGCTGATGCAGAAATCAATGGGAACCTCTAGTAATGAATTGCACCGTAAAAATGGGTGAATAGGATCACTGGGGTGCACAGGATCAAAATATTTAGAACAAAATTATCAGTGCAATATTTGCTTCAGAAACTTTTTTTTCTTGATAGGCAAATTAATGCTGTTGACAGGTAGTTTAATTGGAACGTAACTTTTAAAAAGAAAGGTTGTTGGCGAGAAATTTGTTTCAAATTTTGTTACTATTCACCCCACGGTGATCCAATCCACCTCGTTTTACGGTACACATTTGTTTTTCTCTTACAGCTGTCACATATAAAACTAACACTGGAAACATTTCTCAACTTACCCAAGATATATGACGTAACCCAAATGACGATGCACATGCATGAACGGTACCGAAACGGTATTTCTCTTCCGTAGACGTTCAGGTTCTATGGTTTTTGTATGTGTGCAGGCGCCTAAATTCACTGCAGTTAAAATCACCAAAAAAGACAATGATATAAGCTATAATGAGTGAAGAAATTTTGGACAGCACTTAACATATAGGTATTTAGTTTTAAAGAGTGGTGACGTGACGTAAGGAGCAGTGCCGGAATGAATGGGCTGGGGAAGCGGGAGATCCCCGAGAAAATCTGCCGACATGTAACGTCGTCTGGCACGATCCCTGCGTAGGAAATTCCGGTGACTGACCTCGCACGGAGTCGAACCCGGATCGCCTTCGTGGGAGTGAGTGCCCTACCGCACTAACGGCGTCCCACTCTAAGCTAGAGAGTTTTGAGCTTCAACTCACCACTGAACATATCTGCGGGGAACAATCAACCTTAGTTATTATATTTAATTTGCTTAATTAACACGTTCCAAGTTTCTTTATTTTGTTATTACGGTCTCGATTGTCCGTTATTACGCGTACAGATGAAGGTCAGGGATATTATAAAAACACACAGAGCGTAAATTCGACTCACCGAGCTCTGTGGTGAAACTGATTAGCGAAATTAGTCCTTTCTGCCTATGTGGGAATCCAGTCCTGATTTCAAACGCAAATACTACGAGCAAACAATTCCCTCAGTAACGAGATGGCGGGAATCGTATAATAGGCTTACACTCCTGCAACGCAAACGCACATTTGAAATTTGCCCGAAAATTCGTTGACTGCAAAGTATAGTTTGCGTTTCACGTCACGCCGATACCACAGAATAAACAAGGTATATCAGAAGCGAACTTGGCGGGATTTCGCGAACTCCGAGAAAATTTTGTTTTGGTTGGCCGCCATGTTGTTAGTTCGTTCGCGGCTGTGAAGCGTTATTAGTGACTGGCAGTTTTATTGCATTATATTATGATTTTAGTGGTTAATAAGATCGAAAGCCGTATCGTACATGCGTCCTTGTTTATTGATGTGCTGTGAGTGTTGTTTTATCAAGAATTTGAAGTGATTGTGATGGAGAGACGCAA